>CM057814.1:0-52232 GCA_030067965.1 Latrodectus elegans
GAGATTGAGGGTCTGTAAATGCTAATATTTCATTTCTGTGTAAAAAAAATGGTTTTTCTTCTGATTTAAGTTTATATAGTTTCCCTAACATATTATCTAAATAAGAACTCATTTTTATTGATTTTAAATGTCTATGTTTGATAAAAGCACATAATAATATAATTTCTTTAAATTTTTCTTAAAAATTTCTTGATAGCATATTGAGTGCCTTTAGTGCCTATATGATTAATTAGCCTTCTAAGAATGATGTTATATATGTATGACTTATTCAATTTGAACTGTGATCTGCAACTCATTATGTTAAAATTCTAAGTATTAATGATTTACTTGTATTTAAATTTATTCTTATTTAAATAAATGAAAAATTCCATTTTTTACGTATCAACTTTTTTTTTATGTAAGTAAGATTACTGAAAATAGGACTGTTTTTACAATCAAATTTTATGAAAACGAAGCTGATACTTTTCGAAATATTGGTCTCACATCTATTAATTTGTATTGCTGATTGTGGAAAGAATGACAAAGTATCTAATGCCTTGTAACTCAATCTATCAATTTTGGCGTGTTACTTAGCTACAAATTTTTAGAAATTCATTCATGAAGAAAGATACTCAATATACTATACACAAACATCTAATTGTAACTATTAATGTAGTTGGAAATAATCTTCATAAAATTTTTAAGACAGTTTTATGATATTGTAACTCAGCTTATAATGTTACTTTATTATCCTTTATTGTTAACTGAAAAACATTTTAAATTTCTGATATGATTAATTTCCTGGTAGATTTTAAAAATTTGTTTCTATATCAATTGCTATATAATAGTATCAAAATTGTGTCTTCATACTTTCTATATTCTAAACTTCTTGCTTTCAATTTTTAAAATTTCTGAAATATTCTCTCCTTTCTGTAAAATTTATTTTTGTATTGTTTAATTATACTTTCATTAAATAGTTCACTTAAGATGGAAACTCCATTCTTAAAATTGTTAGAAAATACTATTTATTTCTTATTAGTAAAAGTGAACACTGTCCAATTTCTGTTTGTTAAATGCATATTGAATCATTATTTTTAATAATAGTGGATTAATAATTGTATACTTTTGAAAAAGTCTAAGTGAGAGTATACTAAACTAATGAGAACTAAAGCAATAGAAACTAAAAGTTATGATTGAAATTTGTGGGGAAAAAAAGTCATTGAAGTCATTTAATAATCCTTCAATGGAAATTCTATATAAAAGTTTTGAAAAACTATGTCTGAAAAAGTTTCAGTTATTTCTTTTTAAACTTTTTGGAATTTTCTTAACTTTTTCTATTGCAGTTTATCTTTTAAAACACTATATAAATATATAAATGTATACTTTTAAAATAGTCTATCTTTTAAATGTATTTTAATGCATTTAGGCTCATATTATCTTTTTATTTTTCTTCTCGTTTAGTTTATCTCTAAGTTGAAAAATTTAAGTAGAAAGGTTGGAGAAGTTCTTCGTGTCAGCTGGATCTTGAGATAAGTAAATCTCAAAAGCTTTCATTAAGTGAGATCAAACTTTAACTGAGTAATAAATTTTTGGTTGCTCAACTAATATCTTTAAAAGTAATTAAACTATCATGTGAAGTAATAATTGAGTATAATCAGTTCAATGTTATATCTTACAATTCAAGTATATTTACAAATAAATTTACTCATTAAGCTATGCATAAAATAATAAAGTTTCCTTTGTTAAATATATAGAAATAAGTTTTATATAATAAATTTGATTTCCAAATTTACAGGATAATTTTTATATCAAAAATGGGTTATTGTAGAGTTAATGGTTTTATGCTTATCTTTGCAGAGAAGATAAATGCAAAATCTTTCTTTATTTGCTTATTAAGTGTTGAAAACTATCAGTATTAGTTTTTACTTAGCATACTTTATATATTCACCTGCATATTTTCTTATATCCAGCCCAAAGTTGGACTCTACCAATTAGTTGGAAGTAGTTGTGTAAGAGAATCCTTAATTTGGAAGCATCAGTCAGGTATAAGGTCCCCAAAATTTATACTTCTACCCTAGAGATGTCATTTCATTTAGAGAACATTGTAGCTATGATCTATTTAACATGCTCAAAATTAGTTGTGCCCATAATCTGATTTTCTTTTTAAATAAGTGACCCTAATTTCACAGAATATTTCTCTACCATTCTTTATCTCTTAACTAGAAATGATATGTTTCTGTTTTGCATGTAAATAAATCTGAGAAGATCGAATTTTGATTTTATAAAAATATTCAGATGTTTTCTAATAATATCAAATTTTAATACTTTTCCAAGTGTATCTAAATAAATTATTTGTTTTCAAAAAGAAAGCAGTGACTAAAATTCATGAAAAATGGAAGTTTTATATCCTCGAGAAATAATGGTATTTATTATCATTAAACATGCTGATAATTTACTGGTCTATTTGTTCAGTAGAAATATAAGATAGGTTTGGATGAGAAGGATGAGGATAATTTTGGTTTTAAAAATCTTTTCCAAGCACATGAATGCAATTTTTAATCTTTAAGACAAGGAAAAATTAATATAGAATATGAGTTGTGATTAGAATGTACTTTTTCTGATTCTTTCTCCACCAGTTAAGATTAATATAAACAGTCAATGTATACCATTGAAGCTTGAAGTAAAGACATACAACATAATTTTCTTTTCCATTTAATGCTTTAGAAAAAGGATTAGGAGGAATAAAAGATCTGAAAAATACAGGGGATTAGAAGAAATCTTCACAAAAGAAAAATTTTTATTATAAATATAACTTAATTTCCATTAATAAAAGTACAATTTATTTAAATTTCCACTTTACTTGAGAGACCAGCATGAGGCTCATGAATTGATTAAAAAAATAACATAATAAACTGAATTTAATGTTCAAAAGGCAAATCAAATGATTTTATATTGGATAGGGGAGAATTGAATTCTATAGATATTTAGTAGTTTTAAATGTATTTCCCGATTTCATCAAATTTATATTTATTGAACTATTTTTGGATATGTAAATGTTTTCCCTGATATATATTTCTCTTTTACAAATGTATTTTTTATTGTTATTAAGATTTCAAAAAATATTTTTGTGATTAAAAAGTATTTCAAGTAATCTGGAATCAACTACTATAAAGTTGTATGCCTACTATACTTGAATTTTGGCAGGACTGGAAATAGACAAAATGCTATAGCTATTATAATTACCTGTTCAATATGACTAATTTAAAAAGAAAATGTAAAAGAAAAGTGTTAATGTCCTTTAAAGTTCATATTAATTTAATTTTAAAAATCTTTGCTTTATTTGCTTATATTTCTAAGATTATTTTTTAATCATTTTCAATATCTACGGAGTTATTTGTTGAAAACCTTTTTCTATCCATAACAGATATGTGTGTTTGCTTATAAATTATTAACAACATTGAAGATTTTTATCTATTTTAACAAATTTTTAAAACTTTATTTTAGCTTTATCATTTCATTTTACAATAATAAACAACATAAAAGTTTCAACATATTTGTCAAAAGGTTCTATATTGTTGTCAACAGAAATATCAGTCTATTATTTATTCTATAAATCTATTATTCAGTTTTTAATTCTTCATTTCCTGAAATATTTTAATGTCTTTCTCACATGCAGTAAATAATTCAAATAATATGTTAATTATAATTCATATATTTTATATATTTAATTCATATAATTCATATATTTAATTGCATAAATTCATAAATACGAAGGTGACAAACCATCCATTACACATTTTTTTACAATTGTGTCAAAAGTTACATAATGCAACAAATTAACATTTATTACAACATTACTTTTGATGCTTTATATGATCCATGGTCAAAAGGTAATTATGTAGAAGTTATAATAGAAGAGAAAAATTAGTATTTAATGAGAGAAATTTTTTATTGTAAGTGACAAAGAGCCAAAATATTTTTAAATAAACAATTCTTCTAAGAAATAAAACTACTAATCCTTGTTTTTCAGTTATTTTATGCATGTTTACATTCATGTAAACATCTTCACTCTTTTAAACTTATTTATTTATTTATTTTTATTTATTTATTTATTCATTTTTGTAATTAGAAAAAGCTTTTTATCAATGTAATATTCTAATCAATGAAACAGTTATTTTTCTTTATTTTTATTCAGATTTTTAGTCCCAAATAGTCATTACATCATCTTTAAATAATCTTTCCTGTAGTCTTGTGTGCATTCTTTTTCTTTTAAATTTTTTCCCAAACTTTTCTTGGACTCTTTGTATTTTTCTGGTACATATATGCTTCCTTCACATTTCCCTTCTTAATAAAAACTCTTAAATAAATAACATTAATGTTTTTTTGAATTTAATACCTTCCAAATTGTGTGGATGTATATTTGTTATTTATTTAATGTTCTCTTAATACTAGAAAAAACTTAAAAATGCAGAATATTAAAATTAATTTCCTTAACACAAATACAGAATTTCTAATATGACATCTGGATGGTTGTGTACGCATGACTATCTGCTTTAGTTCAATCTTTCAAATCCTATCTCTGGCTTCAATATTTGTGGTGGTTGAAAATCCACTTTAGATGTGTAGGTCTCCAGTCTTCATGTGCAAAAACTGACCACTGAACAATAGTAATAAATCAAAAATCAATCAATGAATAAATGTCATTTATTTGCATCTAAAGTGTAAATATTTTGCATGTATTGTTTTTTAAGATAATGTAGGTATTTTTTTCAGGTGAAAATTCATAACAGTTGTCACCAGTAAAATAATTTAATGAGAGTTTGGGACTTATTAATATTAGTAAAAATAAAATTTTAACACTTTAGAAATTCTATATTTTATTGTTTTCTAAGAGAAAGGCCTTATTTTATAATTTGTAGTTGATTCATAATGTGTAAGATTATCACAATCATCTAGAACTTATGACAAGCCATTATAAATGGTTTCCAAAATTTAGCAAATATAAATTCTTTTCAAAGTTAAACTCATGGATTTTTAAGTATACATAAAATTCATTTAAGGAAATTCACTTATTAAATTTAACTATATGCTAAAATAGAATTTTTTCATTCATTACAACAGCAACAGCTGTTTTTTTTTATGTTTATAAAATGTCTTTAAAATTATCATTTTTATATTTGTAATACAGTTGAAATTTCAGCAAAAATTCATTTTGATAACCTACATTTAAGATTGAAAGCAAGCAACTGCAACATTATAAACATTTTCTTACTGGACTATTTAGAAACAATTACATCTTATTAGAGTCCAGATTCACCTCAGGCAGTGCCTATTGTTTTAAAGGTTTTTAAACCAAATCTAAGGGCACTAATTAAAACCACATCTTCAGCAACTTGTTTTACTGGGCTACTCTAATTAACAAATTACAGAGAAGCAGAAGGTGACATAGGATAAAAAGATTATTACTAAAAGCTTATTGAAAAATTTTAATTTAGTTACAAATGTTGAACTTAATTATATTATTTAAATACTAAAACATGCTATAAGTAGTGAAATAATCGTACTTATAGCATGTTTTTAATCAACCTTTTATAATTTTTAAATTTTCACATATCTGTTATATAATATAAAAAGTCCTCCCAAAAATTTTGGAGTGCAGCTTTATTTATTTAGGAATTCTTTCAAAGAGAATTTCCATCACATTCAATAAACTTCTTCATTTTGCCAAAACTAGTCCTTAAACCAGCACTTTGCACCAAGTTTCATCCAAGGTAGTGAGGTATACTTGTTGTTCTTGATCCTGCCTATTAAAAGTTCCTTTTCGCTATCAAATCATTTCTCTTTTTAGCTTTATTTTCAAAGTGCAAAACAGTGCAAAGTTTCAAGAGAACAAGGTCTGGTCTGTAAGGGAAAATCGTTCAAGAAAGTTTGACTCCAGTAGTGATCAAATAGTTGATGCAAAGGCTTTGACATATAGAGCTAGGCGTTTACGATGATGGCGTAAAACTTGGTGTCCATTCTTAATATTAGGGTGTATGTTTCCATGTACTGTAGACTTTACATGCACTATTCAGTGTGCACTACTTAGCTGTTGTTGTCTTGTTTGCCCAAAATGACACATTCAACTACTCTACTTGATTTGAAAAAACACCTTCTATTAACTTTTTCTTAGCAGATCATCATTTGTTAACTTAGCTGTGGATTTGTCTCATCATGTCAAACACCCAAAATTTTATTTTTGAATTTGGCTAACTCATTGTAATAATACAGCAAAGTCTCTCACCATCTGTCACAATCCTCTCTGTTCATGTACTGAAATTGTTTTGTATCAAACATTTTCAATATCTTTAAACACCAAGTCACATGACCTAGATGCACTAGCGCATTTTTGTCAGACTATGTGGCACTCCAGATACAACAAAGCTTACTTATGTGTAAATGGTTATTCAAAATAGAATGAATTTCTGCTGAATTAAGGTTAATTAAGTCTTCTCTATCTGCTGATATGCCACTTGCCAGTTTTGTCTGCCATCTTCTTTACAACAAAAATATTTTCTTCTGTTACTGATGTTCACATACACAATTACAGATTTTCTTCTGTTACTTCGCTCTCAACATCTTCCAGAGGAAAAATCCTGCTTTTCAATTCTCTGTTTGACTGAGATATAGTGGTAAGACGTCAACAATCATTATTTTAATGTCTTTTCTCCTATGCACTAATCTTGCTTAAACCATTGCAGAAATTTATGCATCAAAATTGCTCTTATCTTACAATGCTACCATGATGCCATAATCTGCATTTTAAACTATCACTGCTATTAAACAACTGAGTCCTCAGATTTGGTGCTGGCAGCTACTATATAAATTTGAGCATGTCTAAACATACTGCAACCTTCTGGGTTTTATTGCAAAGCATTTTTATTACCCTTTGATATTTATAATCCTTACTAGTAATAGGACTATGAGATGACAAATATTTTCACATATTGATTTTCAGTAATTCATTAAATATAAGTACTAGAAAAGTACTTTTACATAGTATTACATTTATTATGAAATAAATAGAGAAAAGAATGGCTTTTATTTATATCAAATTATATTAATTTTTGATTTTAACTCATAGAAGAATTTGAAATAAAATTTTGTAACTTTTATTTTTTATTAAGATGTTAGTTTTTTGCTTAGTGCACTTCTGAGCTTATTCCTTCTTGTATACACTTAATAATAAAACCATTATTGATTATATTTTTATCCTTAAGAAACTTTAGCTATTTAATTGTGGTAATTAGAAGTATTTTCCTCAAAAATTTATTTATTATGATTGTAATTTTGATTTAATTTTCAGATACATAGTTTTCAATATCATACCAACTTTTGCTGATATATTTATTGCAGTCATATATTTTGCTTTTGCTTTTTAATATCTGTAGTTTGGTCTCATTGTTTTTTGTTACAATGGTCATGTATTTAGGTATGGTTTTTATTTCTATAAATTTATTTTTAATATTTAACTAACTAAGGAATTAGCAAAGGATTATTATTTATTTATTAATAGTTCATATGTTGTTTTTATTAAACATCTTATATTATGAAATATGCAATTACTGTTTATTTTTTTAATATTAAATTTTGATTATAAAATAATTTAAGCTACTATTCTTTTTAATAAATAAGTATAGTATTGATTTCACCAAATTAAGTTCATTTAAAGTTTCAGTGAATAATCAACTTTGATAATTAATTTCAGCCATAATTAACCTGATTGTACACTGAAAATATTATTTTAAGTGTACTAGAAATACTTTTATTAAGAGCTTAATGATTATTTGTGTAGTATTAATTTGTAAGTATAGTAATAGGCTGATAATGACAAATATATATATATATATATATATATATATATATATATATATATATATATATATATATATATATAGTAAATACAATACAATATAATAGAAAAAATTTTTTCCAATGGCTGATTGTAGACAGTTACAACTGCAACAGAGTCTATTAATCTATTGTTCCCTGATACCAAGGAACCAGCCAGACACAGTGACCTCTTAGCTGCCGAGGTGTTGCCCCGGGTGCACCACAGGGGTGGAGTCACCATCGCACCCTCACACATGCCATAGGGATCCATTTATCATTCAGGGTAGGCATCATTCACACACACAAGGAAAGGACAAAGACATGTTAGAGAGAGAGAAAGTACATCCATGCCTGAACCAGGATTCAAATCCAGGACCTCCCTATCTGTAGTCAGACACACTGATCTCTAGACAAGTTGGCTGGCATATATATATAATAGGAAATCTAGCCCACGCAAAAGCAGCTAAAGAAAGATTTGCCAATATGAATAAGATAAAATATGAAATTGGAAAAACATTAAAATATACAAAACAAATGAAAAGAAGAAGGCATAGGGGCCACGTCTTCATCAAGAGGAAGATGGTCAGCTATGCAAAAAGAAAGAACACTCTTTTCTGACATGCTCGAAGGAAAAATGTCTAAAGATCTTTGAGCAATTCCCCCAAAGAGTGTTTGTATTAAAAGAACTTAGCTAAAACATTTGAATAAATTTAAATGCAGAAAATTAGAAATACTAATAAATGATAGATAAATGCAAAAAATTAGAGATACTTACATAAATTAAACATACAGTAAAAAAAAATAAATACATAAATAAATACATAAAGCCAAAGTCAGCAAATCAGATTGAATTTATATATGAAATTAGTATGAGAGTTGTCAAAAGCAATTTTGAAATTAGAGTAAAGACGTGTTGCCAGGAGTAATTAGATTTAAAAGTTAAAGTGGTTTAGAAAAAGTATAAATGTAGGTGTTTTCAGGATTCTTGTAAGAACTTCAATGCTTAGGTGGCCCTTCTGTAGTTATAAAAACTACGCATTACTTCAATCTTACAAGCAATTCCCTACTTCCTACATATTTTAAAATAAAATTAATTAGATTATTACTGTTTTTTAGGTGAGCTATTAGGCGTTTAATTTGATTTTTAGTAGATTCATACTTGTTACAGATATTATAAATGTGATTAAGTTCATTAATTATAACGTTTCTGTATATTTTTAAAGAAATATTTGAGTTCCAGAAAACTAACTTATTAACATGAAAATTAAATTGATTTGTTTTGTCGAATACATCAATATATGTAGTAGAATTATCAATAGTGATAAATAAATCCAAAAATTCTGTTTTAGTATCAAATAAATTAGTTTTAATTAGAGAAAGCTCTACAGGGTAAATAGTTTTAGAAATATCTTCAAATCTTAAATTGTTGAAAATAATAAAATCATCTATGTATCTGAAAGCAAAAGGATATTGATAAAAGAAGTTTTTTTCAAAATAATATAGAAATAAATTTGCCAGTGTGCTGGAAAAGTGTGCCCTGTGGAATTCCACAATTTTGAATAAAAATATTTTCACCTTAAATATAAAATTGTTTTAAATACACATTTTAACTAGATTTTAACTGATAATAAAGGTGTAATACATCGTTTAATTTATCAATGGGAATACTTGTAAAACGGTCTTTAAAGTCAAAAGAATTAACACAATAAATTTTATTTTTTGATAAAAAATCCAAAATACGTTTATTATTATTAATGATCCAAGTAGCTTCTGATTTAACAATGTAGTCTAATATAATATTAAGAATTTTAGCAAAATTGATTCCAGGTTTATTCATGTACGATTTAGTACCACAGGTGATAAATCTAAACTTTATAGGAATTTTGTGAAATTTAGGAATGACTGTTAAATAAGGAAACTCTAATATAGTTGTTAATGTTTAAAAGTTTATAAAATTCAAGGATATTTTTTATTAATGATATTAAATGTGGAGTTTAACGTTTATAAGTGCTGGAATTTAATGTTTCCATTATCAATTAAATCTAAATAAAATTTCTTACAAAAAAGTGCATAATTATTAGAGGCCTTATCTACTAGCGTAATGATGAAATTATCTTTTAGATTTTTAATGGCTGGTTTTAATGGACCAAGCTTAATGCCAAAAAATGTTAAATTATTAACAAAAATAAATTGTTTAATTTTATTAAAACGTTTAAACTTCCAGACTGTAAAAATTCAATAGGTGTATTATAATATTTTTGAAATATTAAAAATAAATGAATCAATATTATGTAAAATTACTTTAATTATTTTTAATTTATTTATAGTTGAAAAACTGGTCTATACTTAGTCTCTTTACTTAATATTTCTTTTAATTTTGTGTCATTAACAATGTTTAGATCACCTGTAATAATATGACCAATATCAGGGTTAATAAAAATTTTTAATTCATAATTATGACAAATACATTTAGAAAGTTTTCTAGATGACGAGATATTTTTGCAAAATTGATTATTGTTAAAGACTTTACGTCCAAAAGGAATATCATAAGAAAAAGTAAGTTTGATAAAAACATCTAACAAAAATAAGTTTGATAAAAACATCTATAGGAAAAATATTATACAAATCATTAACAAAACTATTTAATTTAATATTATCAAATTTCGGATGTTGAAAATTAATAGTGAAATAATGTAATTTCATATTTTTCTTAACTTTAATTTTATTATATTTGTATTTGAATAGTCATAAAATAAAATATTAAAATGCTGGTTGTTGAAATTTATATTGTGTAAACACGAATACAAAAATTCTTTTCATTTGTTTCATATATTTTAGTGTTTTTTCAAATTCATATTTTTCATGTTATATATATATATATATATATATATATATATATATATATATATATATATATATATATATATATCATTGGTCATTATCAGCCTATTATTTGGTAATTACATTATTATTTATACATCAATCAATCTTTTATATAAATAATCTTGAAGTTTTCTGAATTTAAGATTTTTCAATTATATTTTTTTGTATATATGATACCCTGTAATATATCTGATTTATTTGATTTTATAATTAATAGATATGACTTGAAAAGTTGCAACTGGTAAAATTAATTAATAGTTTGTGAAAAAATATCAAATTTTGAAAAGTAATTTTGATTAGAATATAAGTTCTATCAGCTTCCATATATAATACTATATTTAATTAATTATTTCCTTATAATTTAAAAAAATACACAGATTTTTATTATTAAATGATTGCAATGTAAATGTTAGAAAAATTTTATTGTAAAACAAATTAGTTATTTCTGAATTTATTAATGAAGACATTATACTATATTGTTTTAATTATATTAATATAACTGAAATAGGAGTCTTGAGGTATGATAATATAATAAATAAAACTGAGTTTAATTCTGCTAAAAATGAAGTAATATATTTTCTTTTTTATTTGTCATGAAATATTATTAAAAGAATGAAAATAAACTGACAACCGCTATTTTATTTTTTTTCTTTTGCTATTTCCTTTCATACACTAGGTTAAAAATTATGTTTGCTAATGGTATATATTTTTGCTACTAGTGGCAACAGTATAACTTACTGAATGGAGAACTAAATTCAGACGAGATTTAAATAAACTGGACAATGAAGTTGAAGCCCAGTGTGTTGATTCACTTCTGAATTTTGAAACTGTAAGATATTTAATCTAATATTTTATTAATATAAAAGTATTTTTCATGATTTTCACTTCATTCACCATAAACATTAAATAGTGAAAGATGAATTATATGAAATATACTTCACCCAAAATAATTCAGACATGTTTTAATTTCATAGTTTCAACTCATATTGAAACTATGAAATTAAAAAGTTTTTTTTTAATATAATGAAAACATTCAATATGATTTTTAAAAAATTTCATTTCCAATGAAAAATATGATAAACAAGGTCATTTGGTAGTATAATCTAAATAAAACTACTTTAAAATTAATTTATATTTTTATATTTAATTTACTTATTAAGTTGTTCAATGATATGCATTTTCACAAATTTATTAAATTTCTTTCATGCCATATAATTATTTTAGTTTCTTCTAAAACCATTTCTTACCTTTATTTTATAAAATATTGAGGTTTAAATTTTTTCTTTTACAAAGTTTATTATTTTAATTTCTTTTCAAAGAATGTTCTCTTGTTGCTTAAAAGAATTATTCCTAAGAAGGAGAAATTTTTATGTTTTCAGTCTTTATTATTTTTAAAAATAATTAATTTTTAAATCTGAAATGAGATGACTTAACTGTAATCTGCATTTTTAAAACAATTTTAATTTAAAAAATGGCAATTCAAACACAATTTTAATTTTTTCTGATGCTTTTTCTTATATATATATATATATATATATATATATATATATATATATATATATATATACCCTTACTTTTAAATTGAATAATTTAAAAATTCATATTCTTTCAATTTAATAATGTTGATTTACTTGAAAAAATATACTTATTATTTTCATATTGTGGAATTCATTCCTTTCTGGCATTTTTATTATTAAAATGTTGTTTTTAATGCAGCAAAGTTCCATTAATGACAGAATTAAGCACAAAAATAAGCAAAAACTGGTTTTTTACCTGGATTTTTATTTCAATTTTATCTTTTTACTAATTTGATTCCTATTTGAGGAAGTTCAAATAGTAATTTGGTCTCTTAAATTTCATTTTTAGCTCTGAAGAAACTTAGATTGCTTCATATAATATATCGTTGATATGTACATTGTAATATGCATTTATTTTTTGTAATATGCATAGATGAAATGTGTTGTGATTACAAATATAAATTTATTATCTTTGAGAGTGAGTGCAACTTAGTCCTTCTTCTCAGTGAGGAAAACTTGAGGTTTTCTTTTCTCCACATTGTTTTCTTTTAAATTTTAAAATGTAACAAATCTGGTTTTTAGAACTTTTTATTCAAACATGTATTATTGTTTTGTAATTATCTTAAAATTTACCTCATTCTCATTGCAATGTGTAATTACAAATCAAAAATCAAGAGTTTCACCACTTTGTATTGATATAAATTCTTGAATACCTTTATCTCACTATTTGTTTTTCACTATCAGTTTTCAATTAATCAGTTATTCTTTAGTATTTGTCAAATAATGTATTAATTTGAAACATTCATAGTTAAAATTGTATATTTTGATATTTGCATTTTGTTTTTAAAGGTAAAGTACTACAATGCTGAGGCATATGAATTAGAAAATTACAAAAAAGATATTGATAAGTACCAGGTAGCTATAAAAATATTCATTTTTTATTCCATTCTTATTATATATATATATATATATATATATATATATATATATATATATATATATATATATATATATATATATATATATATATATAATGTGGCAATTTTTAGTTAAAATTATTATTATATGTTTTATGCAATTAAAATATTCCTAATTGCTAACCTAATTATTGGATAATTTATTGGTAATTTTGCATTTAACTAATAGGAATAGTTTAGAAGTTCTGTTTTAAAATTAATAAATTGGGAATTACAGATTAAAATTTTCATTTGTAAAATACACCTTAAAAGATACTAGTTCACAAATGAAACTATGTTTTTATTTTTGAAATTGAGAAAGCTGGATACCTTGGAGTGTGTATAAATGGCAAGTTTTGTTATATATGTCCAAATTGTGTAAATGCTGAACTAGGCTGAGCATTTTACTAGCTTAATGATACTTTTATATATATATGGTAATAATTTGTAAAAAAAAAGTCTAGCAAATTCTCGTATACCAATAAGCTGAAAGAGCTGATTAAAAACCTAAAGATCAATCCCTGTAATTAAATAATATTTATTATGAAATTTAATTGTTTAATAATAAGTTAATGTAAAATTATAATTTATGGCTCGTTTTTCATAAAAGCTGTATATGCAATCGAATGAGATAAGGAGCATTTGAGCGAAAGATTTTTGATTATGATTGGAGATATAGATAAATATTGTTCCTAAAATCATCAGTATATTCCTTACTAAAAATGTAGTGAACAATTAAGAAATTTTGTGGGAAATAATGCTAATTTGCTTAAAAATTCTTAAACTGAATCATGATTCTTATGCAAATGCTGTAAATAAAAATTCAGTAAAATTAAATCAAAGTAATATATTTGCGATTTAATCTTCTGTTGTAAAATAAATAGTTACATTATTGAAATACCTTATTCATTAATTTTATCAATAACATTTGATGATTCATGTAAATTTTGTTAAAAAAAACTTTTCAAAGACAATAAGCAAAAATTCTTTTTTTCTCAAAAAGGGAAAGATTTTACTGAATGTGTTCTGAACTTTATACTTATTTGTTGCATTTAAAATGTAAAGGTGTCCATTTCTATGACAATCATATAAAGTGATTAAGAATAACTATTTGAATTTTTAACGTGTTATACAAAAAAATCTTATACAGAAGAAAATATCTTTTCTAAACATATTTTTATTTTGAGTGAGAAATTATGATAATTTATACTGTGAAAGGAGTAAAATGTAATTAAATTATGTAACAGTTCAATAGAATTGTTTAAACACACATTTTTAAACATGTGATATTTAATTTTAATTATATTTTTCTAGATTAACATTTATATTTTAGAAATTCTTAAAATTAATTATATAAATATTTCAAAACTTATGTTATTAAATAATGTTGAAACATTAAAAGTTATATTGCAAAGGACAACTATGAAGAAAATATTGCTGACTGTTGTCTTTGAGTAACTATTTGTATCTTAGAAACATTGTAATGAAAACTAAGATGTTTAAACTTAAACGTTTTAATTTTTGTTTTTATATTTTTCTATTATGTTAATTTTAAGTTATGGCATATGTTTATTGTTATGCTATAAATTACCAATTACAAGCAAAAATGAATTGCACTGTAGCTATTTTTGCTGATAATCTGAAGTATGAGAAAGGGAAAGAAATTAATATAAAGACATTTATTACTTGAGTAATAATATTATTCTTTTCACTTCCAAATTTGTAGTTTTACTTTTTTAGAAAGTCAGCCAAAGGTTCTGTGTTTAATTTACTATCATGTATTTTATAATTTTTTTAAGAATTTAGGTATAAATAATTGTGTGTATGAGAGAGAGTTTACTGTTTTAAAAGTAATTACATTTTTCTTGGCTTTTGCAGTATTTTTCATTTTTACAGCATGAGTAGCTGTGACTACTACTTTTATTAAGTTTGATGAAAAATTATGTAATGAATGCTATTTTTTACTTGATTTCTATGTAATATTATCTGTATTTCGTATCAAAACTATTATAAAGTTTCCTTAGGAAAAATAATTTTTTCTGCAGTTTATTCAACTTGCTTCAAAAACGTGAGATAAAAAATACATAAATGTTAAATATATATTATTATGTAATTATTTCTAAAAATGTAGGTATATCACCTTTTTAATATGATAAGAATGTTCGTTTAAATATTGTTCTGTTTGATATGTAGTTATGATAATAATTATAGTACTTTGAAACTTTATTTATATTAATTTGCTTTTTTTCTGTTCTAATGGAATAAAGATATTATTACTAACTTTCTAGTCAGTATTTAATATGTATTTGGTCTGATTCATATTTTGGAAATTTTGTTCAGCCATGCATATTTAAATCTTGATATTTTTAATGTGATGTAATTTTTTTATTTTTAATAATTGAGATAATAATAATTAAAAATTATCATAAGAAATGAAAATTTTATAAATTAATAAAGATTATTAAAAATATATATTTTAAAAAATATCTTATGTACATAAATAAATTTTATTTTTAATTTCAATTCTTATTATGGAAAACACTATTTTATACAAAAATGTAAGATATTTAGACAAGATTAGAAAATATTAAAAGTTAGCTTTTTAGAATATGCTTTTTGTAATAAGTATTCATTTTTATTTTAAAAGTTGCTAAGATAAAAAGTTTAAAAATTTATTCTGTTTTGATTTAATATTAGATGTTTTCCATAGAAATTTAACGTTTTCAGTAAACTGTAATGGATATAAAATTTTCTTTTAATTTCAGGATGCTGAATGGATATCAAGTGCCTCTTTAAATTTATTGAACACAGCACAAAATACTATTATCAGTTTTGGTGTAATGGCTGGAGCATTATTATGTGCACATTTAGTTGTCAAGGAGATTTAACCTCTGGAGATTATGTTTTATTCAGTACATATATACTACAATTATATACCCCTTTGAACTTTTTTGGGACATATTACAGGTAAACTATATTAATATCTACATATATGATTACTTAAATCAATATGTATACCCTGGTAGAGCATTAGTGCACTTCTTGCAGGCATGTACTTATAACTGAACTTATTTTGTATTATTACATTGATTTAATACTAATTTAGTTGCTTAGATTTTTTTATATTTTAGTATATCTTATTTTACAATAAGCAAAAAACTGGTGATCAAATAGATATAAATTTGATTTATAATGTCTCTTTTAGTTATGCTGATTTTAAACTATGAAATATTACAAACAAAAATATTACATTTATCATTTTCATTCATAAAAACAGATTATGTCTTCTGTTTTGTTCCTTATCATATATTCTTATACAAGATAAAATTATAAATTCTTGGACTTTTTTCTTAAAATATTCTATTTATTTTATACCAAAATACTACTAAACCAAATAACTTAATTTTTGCAATTGATCTGTGAGCTGTTATTTTGAGCTATTGTCCAACTATATTGTTACGGAAATTGGCATGTAATTATTAAATGTAAATTGGAAAAAGAATATCAGCAGTGGAATATATTGTGTGAAGAGAATTAAATTGTTAACTTTGCATGTTTCAAACTAATTAAACTTATTCACTCATCAAATAAACCTGATTTTATATATAAACTAAAAAGAAAAAAACTGAATTTTATATATAAACTATATATGGATATCTGAAATATTATCATTTTGCTTTCACCAAACAACTAAAGATTGAATTTATTTATTTGGGAATTATTATCATAATTATGTTGCATATTTTTAATACATGAAGGACAGTGCTTAATCTGTGTTAGAAATAATGGTAAATATTTTACTCTTTATTAATTTTTCAAAACATAGTATTTTATTCAATTACTTTATGCAAATATTAAATTGAATATTATGTTTATTTTATGTTAATTACATCTTATTAAGTTATAGCTTAATTTTTTGCTTTATTGCAGAATGGTACAAACAGCTTTTGTTGATATGGAGAATATGTTTACTTTATTAAGCACTGAACCTGGGGTAATATAAAGTGATTTTATTCTCTGTGCATGTTGTTTCATAGTTGATACAATTATGCATATTTTTAAAGAAAGCTTTTATTATACATTATTATTGTATAAAAATATATTTCTGTTGTTTTATTTTAAGTACTCTTATATTGTATATTTTAATATTAAAACATTTTCAAATTTCTGAAATATAAATGTAAATAATTGATTTTATATTTATGCTCAAAAAATTTTAATTTTTATAATGATTGAAAACTTTAAAATAACATAATTAATTCTATAAATAGGCTAGTTTTTATATTTTATTTTCTAATAATATATATTTAATTGTAAATACACTTTACACACATTTTATGAACTGATCATGTTCCTTTACTAATTAAATGCATCATATTGCTATGTATAAATAATAAAATAGCTAATTTTATATTGAGTAATATTTGATTTTATATTCATATAATTTAAGCTAATAATGTGTAATTGATGTTTTATTATTGGAATTTTTAATGAAGAAGATATTAATAATATGTAATAGTTTTTTTAGTACAGTTATAAACAATATCTTGGATTTAACAATTACAGATTAATAATATACTATGTTGTATTAGATTTATATTGTGGCCAACTAATTGTTCTTTAACTATCATTTTATAAATGTTTGATTTATCTTTAGTATTCGATGTTGTAAGAACTCTTTTTTAAAAAAATTCAGAATCAATTATATGTAAAAATAAAACAAAAAGTTATTTCTTCTGTTACGTCAGCTTACTAGATTTTTTCTGACTTTGAATTAATTATAATTAATGTTTTTTTAAAGAAGTTATTCAAAACTTCATTTTCAGCTAAAGTCTTTCTTTTGTGTAGCATATATTATTTACAATATATCGTGGATTGTAATTGAAAATACATATTTAATAAAATAATGAATTTAAAACTTTATTTGATAAATATTACATTGTGATGCTTTTGTAAATTTGATGTGTACATGTGATGATATATGACACAAAAAATTTTAATTTAAATGTATTGAGATTATTTGACATATATATGACGATTATTATTCGTCACAGTTTTGAATTATTTAATTTTATAAAAGATTATTTCAATTAAAATATTACACATTCATGAATTGTTCCAGTCCACTTAGTGGATCTTGTCTGTTTCTAAATTAAAATTACATTACAAATGTTAGTAAATATATACAAAGAAATACATATCAAGAATATAGTAGGAATTATTAAAAATATAAACTTATCTAAATCATATTTTTTTACATTTTATTTCAAATATTTTTATATCATCTGATATATTCTGAATTTCTCCATTCGATATTTTTATTTGCTTTATTATATTCTGAAAAAGAAATTTAAGATTTAGCTCTTAAATTATTTATACATTAAATATTTACACTGTAAAACTTGAATTAATTTTTTCTAGGTTGTAGATGCTCCAAATGCTCGTCCATTAAAAATTGGTGAAGGACGCATTGAATTCAGAAATGTTAATTTTTCATATGTTCCAGAGTATGTATATACTATTTTTATAAAGCTTTAATATACCTTTAGTCACTCAAATTTTTACCATGTTTATTAACTTTTATAGGCGGCAAATTTTGAAGAATATTACTTTTACTGTCCCAGCTGGTCGGAGTGTAGCACTGGTAATTATTTTTTACTATAGTTGTAATTTATTATCGTTTATTTGAAATTGAAGTATTGAAATACTCTTTACAGGTTGGGCCTACAGGCAGTGGCAAAAGTACTATTACAAGAATATTATTTCGTTTCTATGATATCCAATCTGGAGAAATATTAATTGATGGACAAAATATTGCTGAGGTAATAAACATTTATTACTCATTATTGAAAAGCCATTCTTCCTTCTCAAATTAAATTTTGTGTGAAAAAAGTACACATAGAGCAGCAAACAACTATACCTGGATTTATTTCAAATTTAAAGAAAAATTACAAAAATGATGCAAATAACTAGATACTATTAAATTGTAAATAAGTGTTATAAAAAAGTAACTCAGGTGATAAAACATTTAATAGAAAATAAAACTTATTGACTTCCAGGTAAGGTATTGTTTGGGAAGTAACAATGTCATTCTCAAAAACTTAGTTTTTTAACTAATTATCAAGTCGTTTCTCAATTCTCTCAGAATTCATATGATCATTGGTTATTGGAAGGGCTAAAAATATATTCTATTCTGAAAAAGACTAAGTATCTAGAAAAATAATAAGTCTACTGAATCCAACATTATGTTGCTTTGTATAACAGCTATTTGTTTTTTGCTTAAGAACCATATACCTGTGTTCTAAATATATTTTATAAAAATTGATAACAGAATTCCTGCTATAGAAATATCACCTAATATTCACATTTTTGTTTTTATTATTTATTGTATGTATTTATTATAAGTATGTTATATAATGTATTGTTATAAGATATATATATAAATTTATAGTGAATATAGTATCTTGATACAGTTACAGAAAGCAAATCATTAAAAATATAAAATTTATACAAAAAAATGTTTGTCATTCCTCTGTTCTAAAATCCCACTTTACTTTTTTGTCTGATTTTATTGTTGGCTAAAATAGGGCTATTACTATATCCATTTCTAAACATGCTTTAAATTAATGATTTTATTACAGGTTTCAAAAAATGTTGCAAATATATTATGCAAATATTCAATGAATTTCCTTGCCCTCAAGAAGAATGACAATTTTTTTATTTGTAATGTTTTTACATAAGTCTTTCAAGATTGAACCAAATTCTTTTTAGGAAATTTTATTATGATAATAGTATGTTTGCTGAATCAAATTTGTGCTAAGCATTTTTCCATTATTCATCTCATATTTCCAATATTTTATTTGAAACTATTTTTTATTTAGTGTTTTTAATGTAATGTCAAGATATCCACTGTAATTTCATCAAATTTATAATGTTTGAATGTAAAAGTATTTTGCTGTAAAAACACTAGCAATAACCATGTATTTCCTAAGAAAATTTTTAATTGATTTGATCTTTTGGTTATTAGCTGGTTGGTGTAGAACCTTTTCTGTAATAGTTCATTATTTAGTATATATATATATTTCAAAAAAGCAGAAATTTTATAATCATAAGAATTCTAAATTTTTGTATATTGTGCATATATAGAAACATCAGATAGAGTGGTTTACACATGGTTATTTATAACTTATATAATAAACATATTAGATAAATTGTTTGAATAAAATGCCTTAAGACTAATAACCATATGAGGATGTCTTTAACATCCCAATGTTTAAAAAATACTTTATTAAATATTAATTTAAAGTATTACTTAAATTAATATTTAATAAAGTATAATAAGCTTTTGATTGTTATCTTTATGCTAAAGATTAAAATATTCTGCCAAAATATGTTTAATTTTTTCAACAGTACAGTCTCAGAACTTGTTTAATGTGAAATTCATCCATTCACACTCATATATTTGTGTATTTTTATGGATTATGCAAAATATTTTTAAGAAACTTATCATATATTTTTAATTTAGGTTACTCAGAATTCTTTCAGAATGCATTGGTGTTGTTCCTCAAGATACTGTACTCTTCAACAAAACAATATGGTTTGTTATTTTACATTTCTTAAATTGAAGAATAACTTATATCTTTCTTAAAATATGCATCAATTTTACCTTCAAAATTATTTGTAAATATATTAATTTTAACCAGTCTCTTTATCAGTCAGTGTGGATAAAGATGACAGGAGCACATTATATCCTACAGAACTAACAGAAATTCTCTCATAAAAGGTTTCATCTCTGGATGCTTAAATGCAATTTATGCTTAAAATTAATTAAATTCATGTATCATTAAATTTTGGAAATTATTTCCTTGTCTGAATTTGATATCAAAAATAAGAATAATTTAAGCTATTATTTGGTTACTTAGTTTCTTATTTAGGGAAAATAAACCTTTTATTGAATATTTAAACTTAAACTTTTAGAAAATAAACGAGAAATCAAAATAAAACAATTAACTTATATTAAATCAATTTAAATTACAATTATTGTTAAGTTTAATCTCCTTTTATGGAGGTGTTAAATATGTATTTAAATTGTGCAATATACCATTTGTGGTGAAATTGATAAAGCAATGAAATCAAGCAAAGATTGTTGAAAATATTGTAAGTTTAAGAATTTTCCTTCAAAATTAAAGATAGTTTTTTTTATTAATGTTAATAAATAATTTATTTATATAGTTTCTTTGCTAATCAATTATACCTTGTTGTAACCTCGATTATTTTATCATTCAATGTGCTTATTATCATTTCATACCTAACTTACTTTTATCATTTTGTTTGTATTCTTTGAATATATACCTATAAATAACATTTGATTGCAGATGTGATGAAAATCTAGTTTGAATTGGGATTTAAAAGATATTAGATGATGGCATGGAATAATACTTTTTCACTGTAAAACTCATCAGTGCATTATGATTTTGTGACTGATAATGATAAAAGTAAATTTAAAAATAAATTTTTACTGAAATGTGCAGATATGCTTTTTAAAGTTACAAGAAAAAATTCCTTATATTAATCCCATCATCAGTATATACATTTACTTCACCATGAAAAAATTTATACACAAATGATTTCAAAGTGCTATATAACTATACTTTATGAATATTTAACTTAATTTCTCAATAAGTTTTAAAATAGTAAAAGTAATATATTCCACATCATTAATAAATGTTTCTGCATGTAAAGCATATTTCACTGGTTTCTCAAGCACGATGTCTAACTGTATTTTCGACATCCAGTTCATTTATTAAAATCATACTTCTTAAAACTATATAGACAATAGTAATGGTTTCCAACAAAATTACTTACATATTTGAAAATATTTATAAATAGCTAGTTTCTTACTATCACTTATTTTATTCAAGCTATAAAAAACTCATATTTTTCATTTGTTATTTTGTTTGTCTTATATATATAAAATAGTATGGAAGTTGCAAAAATACAATTAGTTGTATTTTTGATAATAATATACTTTTAAATAAGATCAATGTTTGAATTGTTTAAAGGAATTTTTTTATGTTTATTTTATTTCCTATACCCCCAAGTCTCATCTATTAAATGTATAATTAAATACTCATAGTTTTTTTTATTATATGTACATCTCTTTCATAATTTCAGATTTAATATTGGTTATGGGAGACCTTCAGCATCTGATGAAGAAATTGAAGAAGCTTCCAAAGCTGCTGAGATGCATAGCCAAATTCTATCATTTCCTGATGGTAAATACTCAACTTGAACTTATTATAAAATATATAATTATTTTCCTCTCCCTTTTACTGTGTATGCCTACATAAAAGGATTGTAATAATCCATTTTTTATATATATAATTTGTGCTGTATTAGAGAATATTTTTAAAAGTAGTCATTGCTCTTTAATTTTTCCTTTTTAAAAATATAGCATCTAAAAACTTTATATAATTAACTTTAAAAACTGTGTGCTAAAACTTTAAAAATAATTTGTAATTTTTATTACATTTTAATGTTTATTTTACTATGTGAAAGTATTTTTATTACAAGGTGTTTGTTCTGAATTGAATTATTTTTAAATAACAGTAAAATTTTGAAAATTAAGCTACATGAAATAGTTTATCAAATATAGTTTCTTCATTTTAAAAAATGCATAATAAGTGTCAATCATTTTGAATTTTATTTCAGTGCTAATAGTTTATCCCAATACATATCTTATAAGTTCAATATTTTAAATAATTATATAATTTTTTTGTAAATTAATGAAAATAGTATACTGTCTCTAAAATTAATCAGGTAAAAGTATAATTTATTTTACTTCGAAGCTAAATATTTTATGATGGTAATACTGATCTTTTTTCAATCAATAATAAATGAATATTTTTCAATCGGAAATCATGAGCATTAATGCCAAAATGTAATGTTCCAGAAATAATCTCCATAATTCCTTTTATTATGGCATCTTTCAATACTGATACATCTCATGGACCAGACATGTATACGTTTGATTTCAAGTAGCCCCAAAACCAGTAGTTGCAACTATTAAAAATGAAGATTCGCAATGGCTACAGAACTTGCTAAGTTATGGCAGATGACGTCATCACTAAAGTGCTGTGTGTGATAAAGCATACTTCGCTGCACCTATCCCAAAATTGGGCTGTACCATTTATTTGAAAATAACTGGGTGGGAGTCTTTGTAATTTAGAAGCAGAGACAAAGCTGAAGATCCCCCAATATTTGATCAGCCACAGCCTGCAGTTTTAAACATTCTATGGTACAGAAATGTACAATATTAGACTTCACAACATCAATCAATCACTTAAGCTAAATTCACTATTTTCTGATAATGTTTTGGTAATAACATTATTTACCAAAAGTAATCAATCTGTAAGTGAAAATTTATTCTTATTCATCCTGGGATTGATAATCAGGAATACTCCACCTAAATTCTAATAAATGATCAAAGAAAAATTCTCCAATATCTATTTTTATATATTTATTATTAATAAAATATATTAAGGGGATAGATATATTTGCAAGATTTAATGTAAATTATCCCACTTGTAAAAACATGCTGTGACCATCCAGCCTCTCGAAACATATTCTGGATTGTGTCGAAATTTACCAGGAGGATTTATCCTCAGATTCCTTGCTAGTCATTGAATTTCTGGCTGTCAACAATTTATTAGAGTTGATCTGACAAATGTCAGTTCTTTAACCACTTGCCTAAGGTTTAGTGCTCCGGTGATGGGATATCAAACTTTAAATTGTTACCAAATCATTTGCATTTTATGATAAAAAGATGAAATTTTGGTAATAGATGGCAGCACTGCATAAGACGATCGATAATTTTCAATTATAGCAGATTATTTAAAAATCTTTATTTTGAAGGAATATGTCCAAGTAGTATTTTCTTATACAAAAATAATTGTTTGAAAAGAAATTAGAATGTTATTTTGTTGCCTGTACCTTAAACTAACTATTGATTCCATTTTATTTTAAATTTTTACGCATAAAGTATACCCAGAATTATCTGATAAAACAAGGTGTTCCATAACCTGGAATACTGTACCACAACGGCACTTTTTCTTTTATGTGATTTAGAGCACAATTAGCCTTGAACTCAATGTTGAGGGAACAGCTGTTTTTATTTTTAATGCTTTTTCTCTCTTTTGGTGTGTAATAAACTAATGTTGAGGAATTTACAAGGAAGGATTTATTATATGAATAATATTTCTGCACCCTTATTGTCCTCTTGAATCTGGAAGCTTCAGTGTGGTATAGGATAATAAAACTAGTTCAAATCCTCTCTAGTTAGAGAAGCATTATTTTTTATGCTCTAGATTTTTCTATTTGCTCCTATAAGTTATATAATATTGTATATATATATATATATATATATATATATATATATATATATATATAATTGAATTTATATATTTTAAGTTTACTTTTTGAAAACATAATTTTAATTTCCTATTAATTTTTTTAATTTGATAATTGCAAATAAATGGCACATAGATGTATTAGTCCTCTGATTCAATAAAAATGTTTCAAAAATTGCCCTCTATTAGTGAATCAGAACATATGGATAGTGATGCAGAGAAGTATGTTCCTAAACCACCTGATCAGTCTCAGTTTGATAATGATAATGTGTTGGATGCCAGCGAAAATTATGATGATGATTTATCTCAACCAGGCTGCTCTATGCTACCACAAAACCTTACTTGTATAACTAAAAAATTGTACAGAAATCTTTATTTTATTTACTTTTTTATGGTGTAGAGTAGCAGGTCTTCTTGTGATGCACCTTGGATCACGCTAAATCTGCTATGCATGTGTAATGCATTGTTTTTCATTCATATGCAAAAACATTGACATGTATATGGGCTTCACTGCAATGCTTGCTTTTTACGACCTTTGCAGCACAGTGTTCCATGTGATGGAACACCCACAAAATTGAAATGGTTCATACAGTCTTTACAAAATTTTTCACTATATACTCATATAGGCCTAAATACTTTAAAGGGTAGTGCGCCTGAAAAAGGTTAAGAAGGATAAGCCACAACAACAAGATTTAATTTTGGTGTGTATTCATTTATATTCTCTACAGATCAAAATATAGTAACAGTCTATTTACTTTTTTTTTTCACTTGGGAGTTTAATCTGACATCATCAATGCTCAATAGGTAAAGAGAGTTACATTATTTTTGATGATATCCAAAACTTCCAACATAATGAGGATGATGCCCTTACCAACCAGATCACCATAACCACCAAAATATTGCTTCCACATTGCTCGATTACATCAAGCAATACCTGGAGGAGTCTCATCTTGCAACCTCACAGTGTCATTAATGACATTTCTTTGCTGCAGTTCAGGAATAATGTAATTTAGAACATTACTATCTAGTACTTGTGACAATAGGAAATTTTGGCCAAGAGCAAATACTTAAGTGATGCTACACTATACAATCACTTTTCGCTTCATAGGAAGATTCTGGTACAATATGATGAGGGTTTTCATGAGCCATTGAATAGTCTTTGGTGTTGATATTTCCAGCTTAAGATGAGTATGTCATGTCCACAATAATTCTACTTGTTATTTTCATATCTGACGAGAGAAAATTTAAAGCCCCTGGAAATTGCTAGTCTCTAAATAACAAGATCTGGATGCATTGAACTCAATAAAGAAACATCAAGTAAATAGTAAAGGGATCTAAGAAATCTAATTTTTGATAACTCCAGATTATAAGGAAAACTTCATACAATATGTAATGGACCTGTAGTATTGTATTATGATCTCCTGAAATGACTTAAACAAAAGAAATGATAACCCAGATTGTTATCAATTGCAAATGCCTCTAGATCCTTGAAAGTCTCTTGCTAAATTGTATATACTTCCTAAGGAACATGGCCACATGTTAGCTTATAATTTCTCCATTAAATTCATATTTTCAACAGTATTTTCTCTATTCTGATAAAGCAGCCTTATCAGTTAATCTTATTATTTTATTTGCTTTTTGACACATTTGAACACCTAAGAGTAGAAACTCTTCTCCAATTTCCTTTTAAAAGTTTTTAACAAGCAATGTTTTGAGGAAAACCTTGCGATTGATGCTTTTATTATCTAATCCTATGAATTATGCAAAGTACATTATTCTGTACTGTCCTTAATCTTGTAAAATGTTTTTCATTACAAATGCATTAACTCAGTTTTTATTACATATTAATTGTTCCAACTCCTTTTGTGATTTTTGAATACACTGATTTTATTTACATTAGGAAAAAAGGATGTTGCCATTCAAAAATTTCAAAATTATCTTTTTATAATTGTAACCATAAATTATATGCTGCTTAATATCATCACACTCTCTAGTTTATGCTTTCACACAAAAAATATAAGAAACTTTGGTTTGATTATCTAAGAAGACAAGCTATGATTTCATAAATTAAATGAAGTTTTTTACTATTTTGTATATATATATATAACACACACACACACTCACTCACTTCCAAAAGTTAAGCCCAATGATGTAATATGCAAAAAAATCAACAAATACTGCTTTGATTGACACAAAATTTGGTAGGAGTGTTGGTATATGTATTTATGCATATAATAAAATCAATAATTATTTGCAGAAATGAAAACAATATTAAATATTTGTAAGTTACCAGATGACATACTGTGGATTTAAACAGAATTATGTATAAAGTGAAAATAAACAGCATAAAATGAAAAAAAAGGACATTAATAAGGTATATGATCTCCCCCTCATCTGTATACAAAGTTTACATCTTGTGACCATGCTTTCAATTAGGTGGTCAACCAACACAGAATTAAACAATAGCATTCTTGTAGAGCAGTTTCCAGCTCAATAAGAGTGGCTGGAGGTGGGAAATGTGAAGACATAGCATGGCCAAGAGTATCCCGAATATTTTCAATGGGATTAAGGTCGTGCAAATATGCTAGCCATGCCATACGAGCAATCCCTTCACTTTCCAGGTAGTCATCCACGATGTCAGCTCTATAGGGACGTGTGGTGTCGTCCATTAAAACAAAAGTAGGGCCAACTGCTGCAGCGTACAATCTCACAATGGGTTCTAGATCTCATCTCAATGCTAGACAGCTGTCACAGAACCCCGTTTAAAGATGTGCAGGTTAGTATCCTAATGAAATCCCTGCCCACACTATAATGCTTCCATCTCAAAATGTGTGATGTTTGTGGCTGATTGCATGCTCCTTGTTCACACCATATCCTTATAGGCTTGTCATCTGGATCCAGAGCAAATCTTACTCATCAGTAAACATGACATTGCCCTAGTCAGACAAAGTCCAACTGACATGTTTCCAGCACCACTTTAATCATGCCCCTCTTCATTGGACGGATAGACAAAAACAAACTCGGAATACCAGGGTGTACAGTCCACTTGTATGTAATCTATGGTGTACAGTAGCTGCAGATATTACCTTACCAATGGATGCTGTAACCCTAGATGTCACACGTATGGAGGTTGCTCTGCGATTCCACTTGACGACCAGCAACGGGCCTTCGGAGAACTGTCTGTGTGGTTTGGAATTGCTTCCATAAATGTGAAATTACAGAACAATGAACGCCAAAGAAAAGAGCAACATCTGAGATCCACTGTCCTGTTTTAATGTACCCCACAGCACGCCAGTGCTCGGAATCTTCCATTTGTCTTCTGGAAGTCATAGAAATACATATGTCTTGAAAACAAATTGTGACAAAGTTTTAAACTCCTTCTCTCTCTATCAGCACTTACAATCAACTTCTGTAGCCCTTCATAATGGTGGTATCTTACAAGACTGCCCTTTTTGCATATTTCATGAAAGTGCAATTGGCTGTTATCTAACATATTTTCATACTTCCATCTACCTCTACAGCAGCTTGCATCCTCTTCAATTTTGATTGGCTTCCAGAAATTAGTATTTTCCTCTCTGTGCTTAACTTTTGGAAGTGAATGTATATATATATACACACATACACAAGAAATAAAAAATTTTATTTTAGAAATTTAGATTTTTGTTTTGAATAACAATTAAATTATCTAATTTGTACTCTTGCTTGAAAAGTATTTTTATTTTAAATATATTTGTCAAGATCCAAAGTAAAAAAAAAGGTTCAACTTCAGTCTTTAGTTTTTGATATGAGTAGGACGAGTAAAAATTAAAATTTAGGTTATTATCCAATGCGAATTCTAAAATCCAATTATCAAATATGAATAAAGGAAATCACATATTTTGTTTCATCCTAAAAATGTTTTTTTAAACTAATATATAATTATTTTATATTTTGCCCTGTCATAAAATTATTGATAAGCTTAAAATATTTTTAACATTATTTCTTTCTTTTAATCATTAGTTCCATATCTTATCTTCTATATCAAAATAATAATTCCCAAATATAGAACTGGAAAATTTTAGTTGTAATTTAATATAAAATATAGTTTCTCTGTGAAATTCAAAATTATTTTTTATTTTGATCTTATATTTCGGTTACTATTATTTACATTTTTATATTCTTTTTCTGCTTCCTCTATCATAATATTTATTTTCAGGATATGATACTATTGTTGGAGAAAGAGGCTTAAAATTGAGTGGTGGTGAAAAACAAAGAGTTGCTATTGCAAGAACTATTCTGAAAGCCCCATCAATTGTTATTTTGGATGAAGTAATTTTTGCTTTTATAAGTAAAATTACTTTCTTACAATATTTTTATGGTTTTACTGATTGTTTATTTTTATCAGGCAACTTCATCGTTGGATACTCAGACTGAACGGTTAATTCAAAATGCCTTGGCCCAAATTAGTTATAATAAAACAACTTTAATTATTGCTCATAGGTATAAAAAATGTTATTTATTTTTTAAAATTTAATGCTTTATTATATGCACTGGTATTGATTGCTTGTATATCTTATGATAAGAATTATATGTTTTTACTTCTGATAAATAGCTCCATTTATTTATATAGGCTCTCCACTATTATTAATGTTGATGAAATTTTAGTTCTTAAAGAAGGAGAAATTGTGGAGCGTGGAAGGTAAATCAAATATTTTCAAGTTTAAATTTATATTATATTAACTTTTACAAAATTTCCCTTTATGGAATTTAAAGATATTTGGTTTAAATGTTTGAAGTGATAAATAAATACTAATCTAACAGAGTTTATTATAAAATTAATGAATTGTTTAAAAATTTTGACATTAATTTATGACCTTTCTCATTCTGCATAGATTAAATTTTAATATTTCCTACAAATTACTTCCAAAATTTATCCAGTTTTTCTTTTGAAATAATATAAATTGTTTAAAACGTATAAATTAAGAAAAATAATAGACTCAATAATTATGAGAAGTTTAAGTTCACATAAAATATGCTCATTACTTTCTTGGTGTAATTATCTGTAAAAATATTTGCATGAAATTAGCATTATTCAAAATCCTAAATTTGAAAAAATATCTGAATGTTTCGATTTTTATTTGTAATATGAACGTTATTTTGCACTAAGTCTTAGACTTAATAATTTCCTTTAATAAATAAAAGCTAGGAAATTTTATAAATTATTAATGGGTTTGTTCTATACAAAAGAGAATTAGCTCATATTGTTGAATTTCTTGAAAAGAACTGAATGAAGTAAGAAACATATAAGCATATATGTATATGAGTGATATTACTACAGAAAATTTTTAATCGAGCATTCAGAATTTGTATTACATTTTCTCATTCATCTAACTGAATTTCTTGCTGATTTTTTACAACAAATGATTGTATTGAATAAAAAAAGTATACCGAAACTTAGATAATAAAAATGAAAAGGCAAATCAAAAGGTTTACATTTTTGTGTAGTTCAATGTAATATTGTATCAGAACTAAAGAACATTATAACAAGGTATGATATGTATTCTACTTCTCTCATATTTTTCGCGACTATTCTTTCATATTTGCTCAAAGAAGGCTTCATTAGAAAAAGCACCATTGAAGGAAAATGTTAGTTGCGCTGTGTTGGCTTCTGCAATTACCAAGACTGAAGCACAGATCTGTGGCAAACAGGCTTATCCACCGATGAGTTCAATTCAAACTAACCACTGATTCTTAACATATTTTCAAATGGAGAGAATAGATGTCTATTAAATCAGACTCTATAGCTATAGAAGTTTCAATGCATGTATCAAAAAGTTTATGCATGCATCATGCCAGTTAATTATTTGAACAAAGCAGTTTTAAACATTTAGTTTTCAAGCCCAGGAAAATTCTTGCTAATATATAAGAATTATATGGGCTTATATAAACAAGAATCGTCTGATATTGTGTAAAATCACAATGGAAGGCTGATAGGAGTATATCTAATAATTATACAGTAGACGCTCATTTTTACAAGCACATAAGGACTAGTAAAATAGTTCATAAAATTGAAAGGTTGTAAAATAGAAAAGTAATTTTTTTTATTTTAAAACTATTAATCATTGTGAATTCTCTAATTAAATGAAATATATAATAAGAATAATTTTACTGTGGAAAAATCAGTTAAAATAATTTTTCTTTATTTCAAAACTACCTTTTAAAAACATTCTTTTTTGGTATATAAAAGCCTTTCATTGTTGTTTTTCTTAAAAACTACCTCAATTTTCTTCAGCCATTCCATTATTGTTTAGTTGATGATCAAAGTACTAAGATGTAGTAAATAGGTAAATGATTGAGAACATATATATGAAACAAGTCTTCATGTTTCATATATTATGTTCTCAATCATTTACTTGTCTAATTTTTACAAATATATATGCCTTAGTCCATTCAATAAGTATTGAGGTGATATTTCAGCAAATGGTAGGTTTTTATTGAAACTCATGGATAAATAACATCTTCACTCAAATAGTAAGATCACATTTTTTTTAGCTTTTTTCAGTTTTTGTGTTTTATTTAATAAAACAAGCAGGTCCGAATGGCTTATCGTTTTTTCTGCAAAATTATTCCAAATGTAAGTATGCATTCACAAAACCTTGTGTCAAAAATGTCAAATCTCATTAGGTGATCCAAGACAGGATCAACCTTCTAAAAATATCTTACAATATTTACACTTGAAGCTATTGAAACATTCAAATGCATACAAAGTCAGGTATTAGATTAAGTGTTAGAAATTTCACAAGGATTAAGAAAATCTAGGGTGAATACTTGAGGTTGTAGCCCATTAATTGCTCAAAGTCTACTGGCGCAAATCGCTAAAAGTTATTAAAATATTTTCCTTTAATTTTGAATTTATACGACTTCGGTTTTAGAATCGACACTTTTTATTTATTACACTAATTATAGGGACTAGCCAATAGTTCATAAAATTGTGGGTATTCGTAAATTAGGGGTTCATAAAAATAAGCATCTACTTACATTAAATCTGGCTTTTTTTCCTCTCTCTTCTAACATTAACATAGTTATAAATATTTCATTTAGCCTTCTTGATATAGTATAATTTTTTTTATATAATTCTGCATTGCAAATAGTTATATAAACATTTCCAAAATTTTTTTAATAGTTTTGACTGTGTGTAGACATTATTTCTAGAATATTAAACCAACTTGTCTGTTTAAAATATTCATTTTCTTGAATTTACAAATTCTATAACTTTTGTAATTGGTTCTTCATAAATATTACTCAATATAGATATTTGATTCAATTTAAATAATTTAGCATTCTAAAATATATATGAATTTATGTATTCAAAAGTTTTAAAAAACTTAATTTTTTAATTTCAGTCATAATGAACTTTTGGATCAAAATGGTATTTATGCAAATATGTGGCAACAACAATTAGAACCTGAAAATGAAGAAAAATAATTCATCAATTTGTATATAGATTTACTAACTATTTATTTGTGTCATATTCTAGTAGCAAGAATAAAAGGGTTGGTTAAAAAATTTTCAAAGCTTACTTTGTTGCATTTTTTATAAAAGAATTGAAATATATGTAAATTTAACAGTTACTTATTCTAGTTTAAATTTCTATATTTATGTTGTAAATGTCAATTTAAAAGCATTTGACCAACTTTACTAAACAATAATATTCATTCTTTACATTAATGATTTATGGCACTTTTGGTATTATAAAATGCTTATTTTAGTTTATAATTAAAATTATCTTTAAGAGATAGTGTCAACATTGTCAGAACAGAGTATTTAAAATTAACAGTTTCTTACACACCTATATATACCATTGAAAGTATTTTTATCAAAATAAGGAAAATACCAGTGAATAAAATTGACATTTAAAAAGTGCTTCATAAACTTGAAAATATAATCTTAAGCTACCAGTTGAATATAAAAAGCATACATAATGACTGTAAACTAGTTTTAGGAAGTTTTATATTGATTTTTTCCAAAGAGTATATAAAATGTCAGTTCTTACTGATTTTCAGAGAGCTCAAATTATAAAAGACATTAGGCTTATATAATTTGAGCTAAAATATTATGATTGAATTATAATTTAGCTGAAACAACTGTGACTAAAACATCCCAGCTTCTAGTAAGTTATAGAAATACAATGGCAAAAGTTATATAATAGCGAACCTACAATGCAGTAAGACAAACTAAAGAAGAAAAAAACGTGGGTGAAAGAAAAGACAAGTTAAAAACTGAAGATTGTTAAAGCAGGTTGTAATGATTATTTTTAAAAAAAAAATTACATTGAAAGAGATTAGAGCTCACTCATCTGAATTCTACAATTTCAATAGATATTGTTAGGATCCATTTTTGTACGGTAATAAGAGAAGATAATTAAATGTTCAAACAAATCATTTTCTCATTTTTCTTAATAGTCTGATGGATACACATTTACAGGACATCTGCATAAATATGTAACTATCCCTTTCAAAATATCGAGTATGATATGTGGTTGCAAAGATCACATGGTAGAAATATAGCGAAGTTTTAGCTGACCAGCTTCTCTCCATCACAGAAATGATTTCTTGAAAAAAAAAAAAAACTATTTCCAGAATTTTGCTATTATTCATGGTTTTGTGAAAAAAGGAAATGAAACGTTTATCCAAATTTCACTATGGATTATTTTCATTTAATTTAAAATAGGTGTTAATCGATTACAAATATGTCTTCAGTTAAAAAAAAATTATCCATTGAGTGTAATCTTCATAATCCCTTTATTTTCCTATTATGGAGCTGTTATAATCTTTCAGAGCAATCAATCTGACGTCTACCTTTGGCTGACATCTCTACTAGAGCTTTAAGAAAGCGAATCCAAACTGCACACCATACAATAGGAGTATATATTAATATATTTAAGTATTACATATATATTATTACAAGTATTATTAAAGGATTCCTTATAAAAATCTAGGGTATTTTTATTAATCCACATTTGATAATCATCCATATTTGATTCAAAGCATCCTTTCTAAACAATAAAATAGAAATTAGCAATGGTCTAACAAAAACTAAGCAGATCAAAAAGAATTATACTTATTTATAAAAGTGAAGCATCTTAGTTGGCAATTCTTATTTTCAAGAATTTTATACAGGAAATTCTGAAAAATTAATTTTTTATCGCAAATATCACCTATGTGTGTCTTTAAGCCATCAAACTTCTAGCTTGCTAGTATCTTTTAATTTTACAATAGTTAGTGCTTGACACTCATCCCAGTAGACTGTCTTTAATCGGATGACCAGATCATAAAAAATACAATGATTCTATAACACTAATGGAGAGTGAATAAGCTTGAAACAATCTTCTTTAGAATCTAAAATAAGCAATCAAAACAGTGGTTAAGAGGTCTGACATAAGTAGGCTCAATAAAGAGAATACTTTCAGACTTTCCTGTATTTACATGAGAAAATAAAGAATTGCTGATGTAAGAAATCATAAGCTTTTATTAACAACTTATGTTCATTTTAGTTTTTAAAAAACCACAAACATCTTTTTTAGAAACAGATTTACAATATTTCATTTCTGTAAATTCCATAGTGGGATGGGGTCTACTTAAAAAGAATTTTAAATAAAAAATATTTTGACTATATCTCTACAATCCAAATAATACTCTGACACTCTTGATTATACCAGATGGCCACCAGTGCATTAATGGAATAAAATACGAATGTATATTTCTTAGTTACAAAAAGAATTTGAATGAAATGATAGTTCTGAAATGTTATATGTATTACTTTCAGATCATTAAAATGAGTAGAATCAATTTACAAGTACAAATAAGATTTTACAGCAAATTTCAGTATTGGTTTCCAACTATTGTTGATTACAGAGTCAAGTCAGCAGCTCTTCGCTTGTTCAGTTTAGTTTTAGCATGATCCCATTTTAACATGGTTGTTTGTAGTTATTCAGAATACATTTTAAACAATAAATCCTCATCTCCAGCCCAAGTGTGCAAAATGTGACTACAAAACCTCAACCAAACCAAATTTTTGGTCAGAGAATGACAAATAATTTTTACCTAGAAATCAACTGAACAACACTTCTTTGATAAACTGTTCATTAATTTTTCAGGTGATAACTCTAACATATTCAGTGCTCAAGTCTTTCTCCAGTTTTACAATTACCTTATATTAAACTAAATCAGTGGCACATTTCAAGAAACAATTTTTGATTCTGATTATTCAGTTCCTTGTAAAGGTGATTGCACTACACCTGACCATAATATTTTCTGAGACCATTCATTATCAACATCAAGATGTTACGAAAATAAATCAAAGCGTATTTGATACTCTTGAGCTTGCACAACATTTGGTCATGTGGACTTCATACAAACACATTTTAAATTGAATTGCAGACATTTTCACTTTAGCGTCTAAAATCACCAATTTACATGATGCAGATCAAGCAGGAATTGAAGAAATCACACTACTTTTTAACCGCTGCAATAGCAAATTTAAGTTTCATTTAAAACAGTTTCCTTCCCCTTCCTGGCAGAGCAGCACAGTCTTCATATTTCATAATCAACTGAATGTCATTTTCAGTTTAATATGTCATTTGTGATCAAATTTTAATTTTTGAAAGATATTTTTCTCTGATGTTACATTAAGGTTGAAAAAATATTATAATCTTTTTCTGATGGGAGAAAATAATATTCAATATGAATTAAGAAATGACAGAGTTGACAACTTAAGTTGTTCACTTTCTGGAGACTTCAACAAACTCCTTTCTAGTAGCAACTTTATCATTGATCTAACTAGAACCAAAGAATAGAAATTTAATATTGACACTTTTGATAGGTGCAGAATTTAAAATAACTAGTAATAGATGAATGTTGATGAGATAAAAACTGTTAGAAATCTGTTAATAAAAATGCTTCACATATTATTTGGTCTCTATCTCATGTGAGCCATCATATCAAAAAATGATATGATTAAAGCTTGAATGAAATAATATTCATAACTTGTAACACTAAATATTTTACAATCTGTAAAAATTATTCAAAGAATATAAAACCTTTTGTAATAATAAACATTTTATTACACAAATATATTTTAACAAATATGTACATATGATACATATTTAAAATTCTTAACTATTTAAACAATAAATGAATGAAACTGCAATGAATTTTTAATGTTTATAACATTCAACATAGATATATATATAATACATTTTCAAGCAGCACTGATAAATAATTATATATTTTACATTTATAATGTACATCTACAATTTATAACTCTATACTTGAGTTCTCTTCTGTTTTGCTGATTTTTAAATAAAAATGGATCAATATTTTTGCAATATATTTAGGCAATTGCATCATTTTATTTTATTCCACTGAAATAGAATTTTATGAATAAAATAATCATGTGAAAAACAAAAATCACTATTTATATGAACAATTTAACTTGAAACAATAAATTATAGTTTTATTTAAAGAAATTTAATTAGTATTATACTTCACACTAATTAAATTGCTTTAAACCAGTTTTATCAAGTATTCATTTAACTAATATTTTAGTATATACTCCTTCAAAAAATATATATATATATAAAATATATATATATATATATATATAAGATTCCATATTAATTTACATATTTCTAATAGCATGAAGAATCGTGTAAAAAGAGAAATTACTTTATGCAGTTTATAATGTATACACACATGGTTAATAACAATTGAAGCAAGCATGCCAAAATTATATTTTTGTTAATAACAATGTTACAAAATTTAAAGTAAAAAATATCACAGCTTAAAGTTTTCTTTTCTGATAAAACCCCCAAATGACTAGCAAAAATCTGATCTTAATGATTTAATTTATCCAGCACAAATGATTTGAATTATTAATGCTCTTAATGAATAAAAATCTGATGTTAATGATCTAGATTGCACTAATACATTAATTTTTAAGATATTTGTCAAAGTTTAATATCTGTTACTACGCAGTAAACTACGCCCAAAATTTAGGGCAATTTTTTTATGATTTTGATACTTGCCCCAAGCCCCAAATGGTACAATAACTGTTGTTGTATTATCTTCTGATCCAAATTGTAAAGCTTGATCAGTTACAAAACTTGCTCCTTCGACAGGATCATGACAAGTATTTACTGCATCATATTTATTTGTCACTCATATAAAAATTTACCCAATCTGTAGTAAGTATCAAAAATGCATCTCACCCATGCTTAACCTGAAATTAAATGTTTTCCATAAATAATTTGAAACATATTTCAAATAAATGTTTACTATTTTGTTATATTTTGAAAAATCATACTTTAAACCAATGATAATCTCATAACCATTAATTATAATGAAAATTAATTTATCATAACCTATATTCATTTATTTTCCAAAAGCCTAATAATGCAATAACTATTGAATGGTAATCCACAACAAATTGAGAATAACCAGTATTGCCAATCAAAATAAAACATACAATACAAATAGCAAATTACTTTAGGATATGATTTATTTTAAGTACTTTGGTTTTTGTAACATGTAGTGAATAATTTTAATGAAAGTATAGTGTAATGAAACTTTTTAATTAAAATGTATATACTATTTTTATTTAAAATATGATTACTATTTTTTAATATAACTTTGGTAAAAATTACAAAATAAGATTGTGTGAACATTTATTTCAAAATATGATCACAACATTAAAAAATATGATGAAGCAGAAAATTTAAGCTTTTAATGAAAGATAACTTTTAAAGAAAAATAGATTATTCAGTTATATGGAACATTTAATTATTATTTTTATGTATTTTCTTATTATTACTTTAGAGACTTAAATTACAAATAAAGTTTATATGGTTATAGATGCTGAAATTGTTGAACCTGACATCAGCTAATAGAAATAGACTACAATTTATCATATAAATTTATAGTTATACAAAAATATATTTATTCTGGAGATAATTAAAAATTTTGTAAATATTAAGTATTTTATTTCAAATAACTAAATAAATGAAAGTCTGAGTTTACACTATTCCCAAAATATATAAATTCAATTTTATAAAAAAAAAAAAAAAAAAAAAAAAAAAAAAAAAAAAAAATTAAAGCCAATGAAAATTTTCAATAGAAAGTAAAAAATATAATAAACTTTTAAAATTCTAAAAGAAAAATTCTAGAGTTAGAAAAGACAATATAATAGATTTTATTATATCTTAATTTTCAATACATATAAAATTCAAAAATCAATATAACAAATGTACAATACAAGAAAAAACTTTTGTAGTATAAACTTGGATTTAAGATCAGCTGTATGCAAATGATTAATTTTCACCAAAATCAAAAATAAATAAATAATATATTAGGAAAAATTTGCATGGTAAAAAATTCATGCATGTAACACTTTTTACATAGTAAGAACGAAATAATTGACTGCAGATACACCTAATATTAACTACAATAAAATTCAAGCAGAGTAGACAGGTTGCCTTTAACAAATTATTAAATTAAAAGCTACTTGTGAAAACATCTTAAAATTATTTTTAAAAATTAAAACTTTTAATATTTTCTACAAAACTGCATTGAGAAATTATTAATCAAATCTATTCTCACCTCTAAGGATCTAGTATCAGGTTGAGCAGAGATACCAAAGGGCTTCAAATCCATATCTCCCAGACTCCTTGTCATTGCCAATCTACCATTCACAAGATGCCTTCCCAAATTATCTATTTTAATGAGTACCTGATGATTTTAGTATTCTTTCCTAAAATAAAATTTTGAAACAAATTTCATGTTTTTATAAATTAATTCATATGCATATGAATTGCTTATATTAAACAAAATCTACAACTTAAACAACAAAGATAACAGCTCTCAGCTGTAATCTTTATACATGTATCTAGAATAATAAATTAACCACCATAAGATTAAAATTTTGCATATCCTACTTTTTCAGACTTTAAACTAGCTACATGGTCAGTAGTGAGTTTTCTTGCTTCCCCATCACGACAAAGCAATGCTCGGCTATCACCGACATGGCCTACTACTAATTCCACACTATTTCTCAAAAGGCAAACAGTGGCAGTTGTTCCATGCAGATGCAGCCTCTTTTCTATTAAAATTTACAGAAAATAAAAAGGATAAAAAGTGCAAATATTAATTCTATACATAAATTGCATAGATTTAATGCTATAACTGACAATAAATTACATATATTTACAATAAAGTTTTTGTTAAACATACATTTTTACACTTGATTCAATTCACTTATTTTAAAAATAAAAATTAGTAAAATATACTTGAAAAATATTAAAATTTTTATTTTTATCAATTATATTTAATATAATTGAATAAAACTTCATTATGATATCAGAAATTCTAAAAAATAATAATAAAATAAATAAAATATTATACTATTAAGGATAAAAAAATTTAAAATGCAGTAATTTAATACGTTGAAAAAAACATTACCTAACATTAAGCAAAGAAGCCATTGATGTGAAATTTATTCGTAAAAAAATAACAATTAAAATTACTTAGTAATTGATTTTGTGAGGGTTACTTGCACAATGTCCAACATTAGACAAATCAGTAATCAAAAATAAAAAAGGGTTTGCTGTAACTATTTTAAATTAAACAATTTAAGTGTAGTAATATTTACATATCATAAAAAGTGAATAGATAATTCAAAACTAAAAATCAGACTAACAAAAATATTTCTAAGAAATGGATGGGAATTTTTTTGAATCAAATAGTAATTACTAAATACAAGATAAGAAAGCTATAACATCTTTATGTAAAAAGCAGGCACATTTCTATTCTTTATCTTGTATATAAACTATGGTATCTATGCTAGTCTCATTCCCTAAAATACTTATTTTTATTTGAAAAATGAACAGCAAAATAAATTTTTGTAGAATTTCAATGAATGTTTACATTTATAAAAATTTTTAACATAATTGCTTGATAATCATAAATGATAATTTTAGAAAATAAAAGTTTTGAACCAATAAGGAATTTAATAGGAAAAGCACTTGTTCCTAACTATTTTACATTTATCAGCTCTAAAATTGAAAAACTGAATAAAAAATTTCATTGTAAATTATACAATTTGAATCAGAGCTGGTAGCAATGAAAAATCAAAGAAGCTAATTTTCGTTGTTTCAACAGAATTTTATACTCAATTTATTTGCAAGTGCTTGTATTATACTTAAATAAATGTTTTTTCAAAATTAGAAGAGCTTTCAATAGTTTTAAAATAATATATGAACAAAATCCTGAAATTAATATATTAATAATTGTAATTTAAAGTGAACACCAAATCAACCTGGACATCATGCATGAAACAGGAATCAAACCTGTAAGCGGTTGAACTGAAGGAAAAAGCAGTACCTTACAACTGTTAGTTCAACTTGATCATTACTGAAATACTGATTTTTTTAAAAAACTTATCACTTAGAAGAGCATATAGTTTTTAATTTTAAGTATATAAAATAATCAGATAAATCACTTACCGGGACAATTAAATACAACATGTCGAGCATATATTTATTAACTTCTTGAAAGAATATTGTAATATTGTTTCTAAATCATTTTCACCCCGTTTCAACCAATAACAAATATAGTTTTCCATTTGATCACTACAAAAGTCTGCACACTGTGTACCACCATGCCCATCAAAAACAGCAAAATATAACAATTCTGGACCAAGCTCTTTTATCCTAAAAAATATATAAGTATAATCAACAGTGGAAATTTATTCAAAATTTATACAATGTGTGCAAAATGTTGATGGAACTATAACTCACGTATAAAATATTTAATAATGTATTTCACAACTATGGATGAATTAAGATTAAAAAAATAAAGATAAACATAATCTTGATTCAACAGAAATATTAAATTTACATTTTATTTATAATTATAATATAAAAATCCTTTATAAATGCTGAAAATCAATACTAACAGTTGAAATAAAAAAAATTAATTAATTAATTATAAAATTTTCAATTACCTTTAAAAGTTTAATTATGTTTAATTTAGTTAGTATTTTAAAAAATTATCAAAAGCAATAAATTCTTTATCTTCCATGATATAATAATGTATCTGACAAATATTGTTGAGCTTACCGATATCTGTCTTCATTAGAATTTCTTCTACCAATAACACTTGCTGCACCAACATTTTTAACTGAAATTTTGGGAATAGGTTTGCCATGTTTTATACTTGCTTGTAACAACAAAGGTAAATCTATTCTATTATCCCAAGTTCCAAAAGTATCAAAATTTTCTTGTTCATCACGATGAGTTGATACAGTGGGACTCAAAGCTTTTGGTTCAGTTTATATGAGCTAATATTTCAGAAATAAGTAAATTCTGGGTAAATGTTTAAAATTTGAAAAAGTTTTAAAGCCATTTCAAATAATCAGTTATGAAAATTGACTTAAATATCAGAAATAATGTTTTCAAAATTATAGAAAAATACAATACGATTTTAAAGTATTTTAAAATTTTTTCAAAATCAATCATGCACTTCACAATGTTATAAAATAATACATTTGTTTTATGAACTAGAAAAAGAAAAACTAAATTATTCTTTATTCTACAAGTAACTTTCAAACAAGCGAAGTTCAATGTTTTATTCTACAATTTTAAAATTTAAGGTTAGGAATTAATGTTATTAAAACCTAAACTTCTAAGAAAAAATATTTTGAAAATCTCAATTAAGTTCAATAATTCATCCTAAAATTGTGATAAGTTTTAAGTTCCCAAATGTAAAATTACAGTTGATAAAATAATAAGCTTAATAATTTCACAGTGCAAGAAATCTTTCAAATATTTCATCAGTCTGCGTTTCATAATTAAATTTGAAAACAACTTTTACAAGCAAATATATTTACTTGCCTTACGTCTCAAATGATGTTTCCGAGGAAATATAACCAGGAATAATTAATTTCATGTTGGCATTAGATCTCAAAGTCACATGTGAAAAAGAAATGTCTGATGTCAGAGAGGATTACATATTTTTCTTCCAGTAGGAAATAAAACTAAATTTTTGAGAAGAAATAATTAGTTGAAGAATACTAAATTGAAGAAAATTTGAAGTTCCATGTGTAATGCTTATCGATATGATTATGCATTTAACACACTCCTTTTGACAATTTTGTAATATCAGTTCTATTAAAAGATCTTCAATAAATTTGTGATATTGATGGAGTTAAGAATTTTTTTTTTTTTTTTGTCAGACCTTAGGTAATGAAATTTATTTCAGTTTGTAATTTTATTCTATGAAAAAATCACTGCGTGCAAGAGTGATATATCAATTATTCTATCTTCACAAAAACTAATTTACTGTTGATAAAATAAAAATGCAGTATTCTCTCAATATTTATGAAATGAAATGAAAGAATTAAGATAGTTCTACCAGAAGGCATGCGGAAATCTGTGGAACATATATTTATGTTGTAAAAATAACATATTTTTAATAATCTTTTAACTAATCAGACCTAGTGCTTAAAATTATTCATTAAAAACATAATGATAGAAATTTCAAACGTACATTTTGCAAATGCACTAAGAAATCAGTAATTTTTATTTTATGTCTAAAGGTAATAAATAATATTGTGTTACATATATAAGAATATGTGTAACAGAATTTGCGAATGGTTTTTCTTACTTTTTATTAATAACAATAAATAAAATTTATTTCATTTTTAATATATATACCTCTTAAATCAAATATATTAAGTTTTCCACTTTCTAAAAAAGCAGGTGTGAGAGCAAGCTTAATTTCGATTGCAATAACACAACACAAAAGTAAAGTGGACGTGGTTTCCTGTTCGGATTGTGGTTCAGATCTCCCATCATGCATTGGAATAATGAAGATTGTGCATTTGCGCTGTAGGGCCTATGGGATATCGATTGTTTCAACCCAGTCTCACTTTCAGGAAATTGCTTCAATATTGGGCCTTTTGAATTACTGTTCCGAATTGGAAACTCTATTCTTTTATAGCTGACACATGTTCAAGAGAAACTAGTTCTCTGTAACAGAAAAAAGAGGTGGAGACCCACTGTCCCATCATATCACTTTAGGGAAACACTCAAAGCAGTTTGAGTGTAATTTTTACGAATCTGGTTGAGGCATCCGGCTCGCGAACATAAAGTTTGCCTTTTTAATTTCTAGATCGTTCTCGTCACGTGAGATTTTGCAAGATTAACTCCCTTTTCATCCATAAAAGTTGTTAATTGTGCAAGGGACATTCCAAGATATGTGAACTTTTATGCAGGAAGAGTAGTGTGTGCGAAACACTTCTCTGATCGATGTGTTTCTCAAGACTTCTCACTTTTGTCTTTTTCAGTGATGAGGTTTATTTAGATATTTTAGTGGATTTGTTAATAAATATAATATACACTATTGGACTGACGATAACCCCAAAAAACTCAATCAGAAGCCTTTGCATTCATCCCGTATCACTGTAATGTGCAATCTTGACTCAGTTGGAATTGCAGACCTTGGTTTTTGAGGATAATGAACAGACTCATCACAATTCAAATTGTCAGGGAAAGAAGCTAAAGAAGGGATTTTTTTGCCATAACATTATTATGAAATGTATTTTGGGGAAGTATGGTTTCAGCAGAAAGGAGCAACAAGGCATACTTCAAGAACATAGATGGCTAAGTTGCGAAATCACTTCTCCGGGTGCTTTATTTCAATGAGAAGCGATTTGAAGTGGTTAGCACGTTCTGACTTGATTTGGTGCTGTGTAATTTCTTTTCATTGGGAATATTTAAAGTCAAAGTGTCTATACTGACCATACATAAACTTTGAAAATCTGTAAGAGAATCATTTAAGAGAGAAAAAGCGGCTAAAAGACCTAGCAATGTCCTGCAGAAAGTGATGAAAAAGCCACAGCACAATTTATTTCACCAACTGTATCAGACAAATTTTGCATGTCACTTGTCTAATACATGATATTCAAAATTATGTATAAACTAAAAACTATAAATGTAGCCCATCTTTTGTATGTAAAATAAATAAAAATATATCTTTAATGCTTTTTTGTATTATTATAATACAGAAATATGGAAGCTAGCTTGCTGCAACCTGTATTTACGAATTTACTAAAAACAGAAAAAATAAAGATTTTTGTGGATTTTCTTGCAACAATAATGCTCTTAAAATGCTTTTTTCTTATTTGTGTATTACATCCTGACAAAAACTAAATTAATGAAATGTGGTACTTCTTCAGTTAATAAGAACAAATAATGTAACAATGTAAACAATAGGGATAATTTAGTAAGAGAAAACTAAAGATAAATTTAATTCATAAAAATCTGAAGTAGAATGTTGTTCATGTCTATTAACTATTTATTTCAGTGAATAACTGTTTCACCGATTCTTCTCTATTATAGAATTAAAATTTTTATTCCTCAAATTATATTATTCTATTTATAATAAATACATTTGTAATTAATAGAACTTAATGGGATAGTGAATTCTCTCTCCTGATTATGTAATTCTTTGTGCATTCTATGCCATAGTTATTCCATTTTTCTTACAAGGAATTTTATGATTATATAAGTAGGTAAAAAAATATAGCTTTATGTATACCTTTTAAGGAGTAAAGTGTAGAAAACTTACACTGACTCTTGTAGGAAAATACTGTTAATTCTACATCTGAGAGTATTTTTAATTTTATTAGATTGGATTGCAACTGTCTTTTGCCAAGGAATTAGATCTAGTCTTATATTTTTACGAGTGTCCACAATTTGAATATACTGGAAGAATACTATCTCCAAAATAAAATGTATTTAACTTGACATAAACTGAAGCTCATCTTATTCAACCCTGAAAAAGTTGCCAGTTTTTCAAAAAATTGTTTTATGTTAACCAAATATTTCAATATTCAGCTAGAGAACTAGTGTATATAGAGATTATGGTACATAAAAACCAACCTGTAGCATATTTTGTGATTTAGACTTTGTGGATGCATGTAACAGAATACTTTTCAAATTTATATTTTATTGTAATTACTCTGTTGTTTTAGAAAAATTTTGGATATTTAAGTGAAAAAGAATTCTACAGTCTGAATGTGTGGTTAATTTCTTTGAAAAGGGAAGGACATTGAGACTCATTACATCATAGAAATGAAAAATCAATTGTTTTTCAGAAAATTAATTATGAACCTAAGTTTCCAAGAAAATTAAGAATTCCAAAAGAGGTCATAAAATTGCTTTTTTAATATATATATATTAACAAGTCACGTGACTCTTAAATTCAGAAAGTTTTGATTGGTGACTCTTTGATTTCTTTGATAATTAGCATAGCAATTTGTGGTAGATAATGTAATGAAGCCTGTCACACCCGACTTAACACATAGAGTAAGGTATTTAAAGAGGTCGTAACAAGTGTTTGAATTTTATTGCGTTTCAATGGTTCCTCTGACCCAAGATTTCAGAATTGCATACAACTTAAACGTCATTTGTGTTTGAAAAATCTTATGGGATATATTTCGAGTCAGTTTTATTGACACTCTGATATCTTTAAACAGCCTTAGAACTTGAGAAATCATTCCAAGATATCAAATCATTTTTGCTACAATATTCCCTAACTCCGACTGGAAAATTTATTCTATTTTTGCTTACAGGTGGAACAAAAGTCATTACAGCTCATGTACGCAGCTAGTGATAAAATTTTGATAATAATATTGACAAATCTTTTGTTACCTAATGGCATTACTAACGGATTTTCCACACAAAATAAATTTTGATTTATTAACTCAAAGGTGTTTATTTCAATGAAGAAACATATTTTCCTTATTGAATAATTTTAGGGCTTGATTTAAAAATGCCACCATACAAAATATAAATGTTTAATCTTTTTTAATTGAAAGTAAATCTCTAAGAAAAAGTTAAATTTACTATGAAATATATATTTTAAAATTTCAATGAAAAAATTTAAAATATTAATACAAAATTAAAACAATATTTTTTAAAAAAAGTGTAAAAATATTTTATCAATAAAAATTCTATTTTGTTGAACCCATTATATTACATTAAATATAATAATTCACGAAATAGATTGAATTTAAGTTAGGGAAACAAAAAATATTTGTATCATGAAAATAAATAATTGATAAAATTGATGAAACAAAATTTAAAAATAAAGAATTCATTAATATGTTTATGAGTTACAAAGATTGCAAAATATTTCTTAGATTATATTGACAGAATTTCAAATTAAATTTTTTTAAATTTATGCAGTGATTTTAAAATTTTTCTAATTTGATGATAGATAATAAATTTAAAATAATATTTTCACTAGAAAAAAAAATATTTTTAAAAAATAATAATTTAGAATTTCCTGTTAAATTTAAAAAGATTTTATTTTTCGTTATAAAACCAAATATAATTCCTATTTTTTTAAATATAATTAATTCTTACTGTTATATAATATAACTAATATAAAAGTTATTTATTATAAATGTTTGAAAAAATCTCACGTGTGAAAACATATTTTTATGAATTAGTAACAAAAGAAGTAAAGATATATATTTATTTAAAGTTTTTTTATACTTAAAGTTATAAACATCTCCAATAAAGAAGTTCTATGCATTAATCACTGTCAAACTTTTCCGGAAAATTGCACTGTTTTTCATCCTTCTCGTCAACAGCAGGAGAAAGTATCACCTGTATGTCTGCAGATGCCTCAAAGCATATTAATGGACATGCTTTGACATTGCTACTGACATTTCATCACATACTGTACAAAAGAAGTGAATTAGAATTATGAGTGTGAAGAAATTTGATGTCACTCAGCTGTTGAGAGCCAATGAAATTTTGGGCTTGGATGTTAAATTCTTGTTTATGGTTTCTCATTCATTTCACGAGATGATTTTTAAACAAGTTGTAATTGAAAGAATGCAAATATTTCTTATATTCATAAAATGATTTATGGACTTTAATGCATATCATATTTAGGAACATTTTTGTTATAATAATTATTGCACTACACTAAAAATTGGCTAAGCAATGTAAGCATGAATTATGAAAAGTATTTTTTTTAATAAACTTGAGATATATAAGTATCACTTATATTTAAATTATTACTTAAATTTCTTTCGAAAAAATTAATTGTAAAATTACAGATTCAAATTGTTTTACAAAATTACTTTATTTAAACAATCATTAAAAAAAAGAAACAGCTTTAGCAATATAATTTTGAAATGAGAAATAAACCATTGTCTCCAAATTAAATGAATTCCATGTTTGAATAATTTAAATAAAAGCACAGGAGTTAATTTTTTTATACAAGTTGTTTTGATAATATTTAAATGAGATATATATTTATAATTCCTGTATAAGTTTGACTATTCTTATCAAAAACAGTTTAAAAAGCCAAATATTTAAGTATTACAAATTTAAGATTTAATATACATTCCTTAAAATTTTCCCTATTTACTAAATTATATACTACATGCAACAGCTTAACCAAATGCTTTTTAAACGCACTTCAGTTGTTTCCTCTAGTTAAAAAAATAAATTTGTTACATTTATCGAATAGCTATCTCTCTAGATCTCAAAAATATCTTCGATCCATATAATCGAATAAATTAAGGAATAATTTAAGTATTTAAAAATGATAGATAAATCTAACAAAATTATTATATCCACCACTATGTAAATCTATAGAAAAAATTCTCTTCTTCAAAATGAAGTCTGAAAGCAAAGTTAGTTGCTTATGATATTTTTTCTATGAAGAATGAAAAATGTGAAAAACTAATAACAAATAAATTAGCCCAAAGAAGTATTCCCGTAGGTGACAGTTGAACTGCCAGATATTGCTTATAAATTTTGTTGATATTAACAAAATTACATAAACTTATACATTTCATCGTCCACTCTTCACTAGAATTCCATCGTTGACACTGATCAACGGAACATCGCCTATGTCTTTGTCGCGGGTTGAAAAAGGAAGCCTTCTGAAAATGATGGAAATATGTTAATTTGAATAATTAACTTGAGAACATTTAGAACTTTCTCTCTCTCTCTCTCTCTCTCTCTCTCTCTCTCTCTATATATATATATATATATATATATATATATATATATATATATATATATATATATATATATATATATATATATATATATATATATAATTTTAAAATACGTTATGTTTTATTTTAGAAACAAACATTCTTGGGGGAATTGCTCGAAAATCTTTACACATTTGTCTCTTCAGGCAATGCCAGAAAAGAGAGTTTATTTTGCACAGCTGGATACCATCTCCCTTCTGATGAAGACATAGTCCATATGCTTTCCTCCTATTTTTTGTATTGTTTTTTTTCGGTGATTTTCATAAATTTTGTTTTAATAGTTTTACTCATTTCTCTCATTAATTTATATAATAAATTCTCAGCTATTCTTCGATTTATCAGTTATCAAGAGTGTGAAGTTTTTCGGTGGCTGATATACTCTAAACATCACAGAAGTAATCATTAGAGCCATTGTTTATTTGCTGTCCTCTCACTTGCAGTTTCTCATGTTTGAAAACAAAAGATGTGTCAAGTTTCATCAATAAAATAGTCCAATCTTATCTGCATTAAAGAATCTCTCTGCAGCATAGTTTTCCCATAATAAATTTTAGTTTTTCCTTTACATTTCCTCGACTGTTTCTCAGTGAGTCAGTACCATTTTCTTAACTGAACTTTCAGGAAGACCTAAACTTCTGTAACAAATCATCTGATCTCTTTGAATATAATTTCGTCAATGTTTGTTCTTTGTTCAAAGTTTTGTGCTTTGGACATTGTTGAGAAAGCTTAATCCAAAGCGGGTTGCTCACCGGTAACTAAATTAATATAAACTCATCGTAAACTCTGAAGGCATTTTATTTAAGCCACATACCTGAAAGACATGAGAAATAGAAAATGCTTTGCTCTTTCACCTTTATAAAAATGTGAAAGAGCAAAGCAGAACACTATAAGTTTTAAAATACAGCGGGAGTGGCAAATCCGATACACTGCACATGTGAGGAAAGTGGATTTTCTGGTCAAGAGGCTTAGCTTAATATTCTTATAATGAAGTAACAAATTTTTTTTTAATAGCTTAACAGTCTTAATATTGATCATAAAGTTATCTTTGTACTTGGTGGAGCTAAGTTTTTGATTGCTGAAAGTTTATCAGGATTTCAGTCCATGTTCTTCGAATCCAAAAATGGCTGGACCCAAATATTTTTCTTTTGATCGGGCAAATAAAAATATTTTGGTAAATTTGCATTATTTCAAGGTGTTCTAGACCATCTCTAATAAAGTATAAATGCCTGTTATCGTAAATTAGATGACTGAATTATGATATCAACTTTTGACAAAACCACATGGGATCTCAGTATCTGATTCACACCACTGAAAAGTAGCCTGAGCATCAAGAAATCTTGAATTGTACTCAGAAACTGGAAGGAAATATCCACTCTCTTTCCAAAATATTTGAGACCCAGCATGAGAAGGCCAAATCTTTTATTTTTCTGTTACAACAAAACCTTTAAGTTTAGCAAAAGTTTCTTGATTTTTAAATACATTTCTAACGTAATTTGTACATGGGAAGTATAACTTTTTATTGTGTAATTCAGAGGCTGTTAAATCAAAATATTTTTTGTAAAGAAGGTATAAAGTATTCCATTCCCCTTAAATGAAACTTTTAATTTTATCATACTGATCTAAATTTCTTTTCATATTGTATAGCAGTTGTTCCTTTGCCACAACCCGTTAAACACAATACACTTTCTTTTCAGTGTGTTCGGGTAATTTCATAAAACTTAAACATCCTTTCTGTATGATGGAAAAACAAAGCGCCATTTTTCTGTCTGGTTCCATGACAGTGTCCCAAATCACACCTTGTACTATACTTAAAATTAACTTAGAAAATTGTTTTTACTGGCAGGCCTCTTGTTGTTGAATCTAGTTAAAACCAAATACTTCCCAAATAGAAACCAATTTACCCAAACTCATCTATTCATTGGGTGATTATAAATTCTGAAACAGTTGATGAATCTCATCTTATCTCTAAGTTCAACAATTTTAACAAAAACAATGACATTCTCCTCAGAGATAAGAAGACGTTTAACTGCAGATAACAAAGCCTTTTCTTGGCTTTAAGATTACATTCATTAAAAATTAAATTTTTATCTCGGAAAACTAAGTTGCCAGATCAATAGAACGCTTATCCTGTTTTCACTCTATGCTTCCTGAAAACTTGGACTTGGACTGTAAAGAGAGGAGAGGCTGCTGGGGGTCCTATTTATATAGATTTTAAGTAGTTACTCCTTAGGGGTAACAAAGGAAAACTGTGTCTTGGTAGAAGATGGGCCATGTGAATTCCATTGAATGGGACAAGGAGCCAGGGGACAAAGTTGTGTGAAGAATCACAATAAAGTAAGCTGTCCCCAATTGGGCTATTAAAAAAGTTATAGGAATAAAAGACAACAAAACATTAATTGTGGGAATTTTTTTTTTTTTTTTGCAAAACCCACTTTCATAAAAAAGAACAGGAAAAGTAAAGCTGTGGGATGGGTGGATGAAGCCGAAGAAGACTGTTAACCTTGGAATAAAATTTGAGGGAGTTTAATGCCAGTAGAGTGGGGCTGGAAGAAATTTGTTCAGAAGGCTTTTTAATTCCATCTTGAAGGCTAAAGCGAGCCGTGAATGAGAATTGATGAGAAAATTGTTTCCTAAGTTGTTTCGTCCATCTTTAACAATGATTTCAGTATCTGAATCTGCTTTTATTTTCCTTTTCTTTCCCCAGTATAATTCATTTAATTCTTAATTTCATGTCTCATACTTTTTGTTTCTCTCTTACCACCTTGCCTTTTTCTCTTCAAGTTGAGGCTTGAATTTCTTCCTGAACAATTTTGGCTTTCTCTCCACACTCGATCGGGAAATTACAGTATGTATTAATTCTTGAATACAAGATTCTTCCTATTGTTTAGATTAGCTAAATTCACATTTTTTAACCCCATTAAGAATCAGGATGACTACAGCTTCCTTGACTCATTTGTTAAGATCTAGCCAGGATCCTTATTTCGGTCCTTTACTCAAGAATGCGAAGCGCTATTTTGACAAATTTCGCTGTTATCGCCAGATCTTTTTAGTGCCCACCTGAAGGAATTCCCATTACTTTCGAGAGAGGTCTGGTGTCATTTCCGAACTTTCCTAAATGCCAAAATGAACCGGCATCACGGGCCCATATTCTCGAGTGCAAACCAGCGTCTTTTGAGTGACTTAGACAAGATTCTTAAGGCTGTTTTTGATTTTCTGAAAGTGAGTGGACTCTCGTGGACACCGTTCAATATATTCCTAGACAGTTGGTATTTATTAAATAACAATCAGCTGATGTCATCCCAAAACAACAAACCTTTAAATTATCAAACATTTAAAAATTAAAAACATTTTAAAATCCCACAGATCCTCTTTCACTCATTGAGTCAATGAAACATTTTCGTTCATTCACTATGCATATAAACAAACTTTAAACAATTCTACTTGAATACTTAATTTAAAGTGAAAATTTAGAAGCCTCGGGTTTCCTATTTCTCAAACACTGCTAAACTTCAATTTTATAATATACATTCAGAATGAAAATGATTCAAAAACAAACAAAATAATATACAAATAGAACTGTAAATTACAATATAAATCATCTCAAATTAAATAAACTATTGTCAAAGAAGACTAATTAGTATTAAACACAATGAGCTTAACACTCAAAACAAAATATTAAAATAATTTTTAGTAATAAACATTTACAAGATTATCAAGCTTTGTTTACATATTTTATTTTGAAATAAACTGAACTAGAATTACAAAAACAATAGAAAAATATATTATTTAATTTTGTACTGCACTCTCGTATTACAAAATAATTCATAATTTCCTCTTTTAAAATATTTGACATTTTTGTTTATGATTCAAACTTAAAATCTACATTTAGTTATCTGACATTAAAAACACAATCATAGTGAATAATTAATGCTAATTGTCTCATTAATACATACTAAACCTAATCATAGCAAACATTTAATACTAATAAATTCTGCTCTGTTAAGTAAAAATTATATAAACTAAAGTTATTTTATGTCATATAAAACAAAATATTTAATTTCTAATTAAAATTCTATGAAACATATTCTTATTTAAAAATCTTTTATCTTTCTAATAAACACTACACCAGAAATTATTGTGGAAATTTTATGCAAAACATATTTATATCACGTTATACCTCTATTAAACAAAAAAAGTAATGTTTCCATTAATTATTACAAAATAACATTATTTGTATTAATTTCCATAAATTAAGAAATGGCACCATCATCAACAAAAATCACACTAAATATATAAACTTTGTACTTAAGTAACCAATTCCTGAAAAAATTATTCTTAATTAGATGTTACAATCAATTAGTTAGAAATTATAAAACCTATCTGAATATTACTGAACAAATATTAAATGACTAGCAATAGTTTTGTATTATTGATATCAAACATTCTTAAATAATTTATCAATTAAATTTAGTAATACACACATTTTTACATGTTATATCAAA
>CM057814.1:52332-290758 GCA_030067965.1 Latrodectus elegans
GTGGAATAGAAAAGTGCCAACTCTCTCTTATAAGAAACAAAGGAAGCAATGGAACATATTTCGAAGATACCCTACTACGGAGAATCTTGTTGCATTTAAAAAAGCCAAAGCTCAAGCTCGAAGAGTTAGACGTCAGAGTCAAAGAGAATCTTGGATTCGCTACGTGTCGTCAATCAATTCATCGACAACAAGTAAACAATTATGGAGGAAAGTTAAAGCAGCCAATGGTATTTATCAGGATTATTCCATTCCTGTATTAAAAACCGGAACTGCAATACACTCCTCAGTGGCAGATATTGCTAATGTCATCGGTGAAACCTTTGCTAGTGTTTCCAGCTCTGATTCGTATAATCCTACTTTTCTAAGGATTAAAAGAATCGATGAGCGGACACATCTAAGCTTTCATGATCGACATATTCTACCCTATAATTGTGATTTTGAACTGTCAGAATTGACGTCTGCTTTATCTAAAGCAAACGACACTAGCCCAGGACCAGATGGAAACTCGTATCAAATGCTCCGTCATTTAAATCATGATTCTTTGTTAAACATACTTTCATTGTTTAATAGAATCTGGACTGAGCATGCTTATCCTATATCATGGAGAGAAGCGATAGTGATTCCAATATTAAAACCTGGCAAAGATTCAACTGACCCTCTGAGTTATCGTCCAATAGCTCTTACGAGTTGCTTGTGCAAAACGTTTGAGCGTATGGTCAATGCTAGACTCATTTACGTCTTAGAGAAGAATAATTGCACACCCCTTCACCAAAGCGGATTTCGAAGAGGACGATCCACTATTGATAACATAGTAGATCTGGAAACCCAAATTCGAAATGCTTTCGTGAGGAGAAACCATATTGTTGCAATCTTCTTCGATATTGAGAAAGCATACGATCGTACGTGGCGTTATGGCGTTCTCCGTAATATGCATAACCTTGGATTTAAGGGTAATCTTCCAATATTTATACAGAATTTTCTAGCTACTAGGCTATTTAAAGTACGTATTGGAAGTACATTTTCAATTCTTTTACCCAAGCTGAGGGTGTCCCCTCAAGGTAGCGTTTTAAGCGTAACCCTTTTTAACCTTTTCATCAATAACATACTTCATCAGTTACCATCTTCAGTTCATAGGAATTTATATGTTGATGACTTACAAATTTCATATCAGGGTTCAAACATGAATATAAGTGAGAGACAATTGCAAACAGCTGTAAACAATCTAACTACTTGGTGTGAACGAAATGGTCTTAGTATATCTCCTAGTAAGAGTCACTGTGTCCATTTCTGTAGGAAAACTAGTCTTCATCCCGATCCTGTGCTTCACATAAGCAATAGACCTATTCCTGTAGTCAGGATTTATATTTTAATGCAGTGAGACCCCGATCTATTCCTAAGGCTAACGGGTTATGTCTCACGACATTTTGCAGAGCAAAAAGCACCCCCAGGAGATCCCAGGAGCGCTGCTGAGAACCGCAACCCAGTTTACTTTATTCATATGTTACAATGGGTGGGGCACAAAGGCCTGTAGTGGTCCACGCAGTGAATCACTACATCACAGTTCTAGGTTACAGAAAATAGATATTATACAAAACTAAATGGTTAATTTCTATTTACAATATGTACAGAAAAAAATTTGAATAAAATTAAAATTAAACATAATATTAAAAACTTAGTTGTTTAGAATTTATAGATAAATATATGTAAACATTTTTACAAAAGATATATTAAACAATTTTTTAAACAATTTAATTAAGTTTGTTTTTAATGAAATTATTAATAATAGGCTGACTAAATTATAAGTTATTATTACAAGAAACAAACATAATTCTTATGTTGAGAAAAAGCTCTTGGGACTTTCAAGAAATTATAGATGAATCATTATTATGCAGTTTTGAAGTTGTAGAGGAAGTTTGCAATTTTATAAAAATGGTTATATAAATTTTTATATTACATTTTGATGAGTTTATTGGCTGTTTGAAAAGTTTTCAAAAAGATTTGAAATAATTATTTAAATTAGAAGAGGATACTTGATACTTGTAGATGTGGATCCTGACTTTGTTGTTGTTGACGTTTTCTTGTTTCTGCTTGTTTGATTTGATGCATAAAATGGTTGCGATGTTTCTATGGTCTGATAGCTGAGAGGAAATTTGGCATTTAATTATAATCTTCTTCTTCAGATGTTGCTATGGAGGAGGCATCCAGGTTTGATGGTGATTGTTGAATGCGATCTTTGCAAATACTTATATCTTTATCTAGTAAGATTGTGGCTATTGCTATTAATTTTTTCCTTCTATGTTGATTAGTGATACAGAAATTTAAAAAACTATTGTTTGGTTGGTTTGGAGCTTGAATAATATGGTGTTGAGTTGTTAATGGACATTCTTGGATGTAATGAGTTGGAGTGCCAATTTTGTTGCAGATACAATATTCTGTTAGTGCTTTTTTGATTCTTTTAAAATATGTTGGAAATGGGCCATGGTGTGTAAGGAAAAAATTTATTAGAGGGTTTTGGAAACAATGTTCTGTCGAAACTTTTGGTATTTGTTGATAAAGAGTTCTGCCAGTTGTTGAAGTGTTCCAAATATTTTGCCAAATTGTTATTGTTCTTTTTTGTAGAAATAGTTTAAATGTTGATTTTGACCATGGTATGTTGATATTGTTTATATTTGGGTCATTCGCTGCTTCTTTGGCCAGAATGTCCGCTTGTTCATTACCTATTGTTCCTATATGTGCTTTCGTCCAGCATAGTTGAATATTAAAATTTGTTTCTTTTAGTAGATTTTGAATATTGTAAATAATAGATGATTTTGGATAAGGATTCTGAATTGCTAAAAGAACTGATTGGCTATCAGACCATATTGTTGCATTTGTTATTTTTAAATTGATTATATCCTTAATTGAGTTTAAAATTGCAATAGCTTCTGCTTGAAATATTGAGTTGTGCTTATTTAGATGAAATTGTTGCGTTTTTTCTTGGATGTTATTTTTGTAGCTTATAAATGCCGCTCCTATGCTTTCTTGGATTTTAGACCCATCCGTAAAGTAGTTCCAGTTGGTAATTGCAGGATTATTGGATGTTGATGATTTGCTTGTATGATAAATTTTAATTCCTTTTTGCCATGTTGCTGGATGTTGAAGATCTTTATGTGGAGTTTGGTCTATTGCTTTTCCATATATTGTTTGATTGTCTATTTCAATGTTTTGATGGTGTTGTAATAAAAGAGATCGTTGTTTTTCATATTCAGCTAATTGAGGTAATGGTATTATGCCGGCCAAAACTTGAAGGCTAGTTGTGGATGTTGTTCTGTAGCAATGTGTGATTAGGAGTGAAAAATATCTTTCTATTGAAAGTAATTGATTGTTTTTTCTTACGGTTGATGTTGAGTACCATATTACTGCTCCATATAAAATTATGCGCGTTATTACTGTTTTATAGATTGTTTTAATGATTTGACCTTTTAAGCCCCAATTTATGTTAGACATTGCTCTCAGGCTTTGTGCTATTTTTATTAAACGCGGTTTTAATGATCTGATGTGAGAGAGAAAAGAGAGTTTATTGTCAATAAGAATTCCTAGATAATTTAATTGTTTTGTATGACTTAAGCTATTATTGTTTAGTACGATTTTTGGATTTGATTTTAAGTTATGTTTTTCTTTTCCTAATATTAATACTTTTGACTTAGATGGGGCCACTGTTAGTTTTAGGTTAATGCACAATTTTGAAAAGATATTTAAAGTTTCATTGCTGTTTTGTTTTAATTTTTCTTTTGTTTCACCTGTTACTATAAGAAGTGTGTCGTCTGCGAAAGTTACTATTTTAGTATGTTTTGGCCATTTGAAATCTGAAATTTGGTTATAGTAAATATTCCATAATATTGGGCCGCTTACTGATCCCTGTGGGCATCCTCTAGTATGTTCTTTGGTGATATTTATGTTGTCATGGATTATAATTAATTTTCTTTCTGATAAAAAATTATAAAATATTTTTAATAAATTTATAGGAATGTTGGTTTTATTTAGTTCGGAACAAAGTCCTGGCCACCACAAGGAATCAAAGGCTTTTTCAATATCCAGGCTAATAAGTGCAGTATATAAGTTATTAGTTCTGTTATTTTTTATTAGTTCGTTAATTTTTAGTAGAGCTGTTTCTGTTGAGATATTTGTTCTAAAACCATATTGGTTTATGCTAAAAAATTTATTTTTTTCAAGGTAGTGCTTAAGTCTGTTGGTTAACATTCTTTCTAAAATTTTTCCTAATGATGAGAGGAGACATATCGGTCTGTATGACTTGTAGTCTTTGGGGTTTCTTCCATTTTTTAAAAAGAAAATAACTTGGCCTATTTTAAATGGATTTGGAAAATGATGTAATTCGAGACATTTATTTAAAAATTTTAATAAAATATTGGGTATTGCTGCAAATATTAATTTTATTATACCATTGTCTATGCCATCTAGGCCTGGTGCTTTGGAATTATTTAGACGTTTAATTGTAAGTGTTAATTCGTGTTTTGTGAAAGGGGGGTCTAATTCTGTGTTGTTTGTTTGTGGATTTATTTTTAAAGTGTCCTCTGTGTTAGTAGGAAAGTTATTATAAAGTAAGTCTGTAAAGATTTTGTTAGAAATGCTGTTAGTTTGTGTTATTTTGTGGAGAGGGATGAATGTAGTAGGTTTAAAGATTTTATTAGTAGCAATTTTTTCAAGGACTCCGTATGCTGAGTTAGTGTTAGTACAGAATTTTTTCCAGCTGTTTAATTTTTGTTTTATTATTTCTTTTTTGTAGTTGGCTAATGATTTTTTATATTCTATAATGTAATGTTTTCTAGTTTGTGTGTCTATTGTTGTTTTAAATCTACGCCTAAGTGCATTCGTTTTATTTTTTAAAATTTGTAAATCCTTATTCCACCAATTTAGTTTAAATTTTTTGATTGGTGATCTAATTGGGAACGTTTTTTCTGCAATATTTTTAATATTTGAAGTTATAAGTTCTGTTATTGTATTTAGTGAGTTAGTATTTTGGCAAGTATCTATTAAGTTATTAATGTTTTTAAAGTCTAGTTTAACTTGTTTTTTAAATTTTGATTTATTAATTTTACTGTTATATCTTCTATTGAAGAAAACTGTACTTAATGAATGAAAATCGTAAGTTATATAATTATGGTCGGAGCATGATTGTTCTTCTTGTACCTGCCAATTGTGTATGTATGAAAAAAGATTGTCATTGGTTAATGTTAAATCTGGCCAGCCATTCCTGTAGTCAGTGAGATAAAATTCCTTGGCGTGATTTTTGACAAGAAGTTAACTTTCCTTCCGCATGTTTTACATCTGCGGAAGAAATGTGAGCGACTGTTTAACATCCTCAAGGTGCTTTCGAATACATCTTGGGGTGCAGATCGCACATCACTCCTAAGAATTTATCAGTCTGTAATTTTATCTCGAATTGACTACGGCTGTGTTGCTTATGGATCAGCTAGACTCTCCATCTTACGCAGATTGGACACTGTTCACCATACTGCTTTAAGGATATGCTGTGGAGCTTTTTCGCACATCACCCGTCCAGAGTCTATATGTAATTTGCCATCAATTGCCATTAGACCTGCGGCGAGATGCAGCTGTCTCTTAATTATTATTCAAAAATCATGTCCTCACCTCATCATCCCTTGCATTCCACGATTCCAAGTGCTGCTCTTAAGAGATTATATATTGCTAGACCATCAAGCATTCAACCTTTTTCTCTCTCGTATTAAATCCATTATTTTGCTTTCTGACCTATGTGATGTCCGAATCAGAGTCTACCGACCTTTACGCACATTCACCTTGGTATAATCCACACATTATTGTGTTAAATCCCTTTAGTAAGAATAAAAAAATCAGACACAAGTACTGCTATTCTTCAACAGCTTTATTCATTCCATCGCTGTCAGTACACTATGTACTTTCCAGTATTTACGGATGGATCCAAATGTCCAGGATCAGTTGGCTGTGGAGTTTATCTTGAGGATACCTCCTACAGTTATAGCCTTCACAAATCCTGCTCCATCTTCACTGCTGAGGCTACGGCTATATACCGAGCACTTCCAGTTGGTAACAACTAAAATGAACGTAAATTTTGTGTACACTGACAGTATGAGTGTATTAGAAACTTTGAGGAATAACAACTATAATTGCCATCCAGTTGTGTCTAAGATATTCAAATTAATTGATACTGTTACTAACAAGGGATTTGAGATACTGTTTTGTTGGATACCAAGCCACATAGGAATAGATGGCAATTAGAAAGCTGATGCTGCCGCTAGATCTGCAGCTACTTCCATTTTGCCTTCAATACCATCAATGGACATGAGAAAAGGATTCAAACATTTCATATATTCTCTTTGGCAGTAATCCTGGGACCTGCAAGTCAGCAACAAACTCCATTCCATATTTTCATACATCATTCCATTATCTGTTTTATCTCCACGAAGCGCAGACGTCAGACTGACTCGCCTTCGAATTGGTCACTCGCGTTTCACCCACAAGAATTTGATCTTGAGTGATCTCCAACCATGGTGTGAAAAGTGTGATGAACCATTTACAGTATATCACATTTTAATTGTATGCCCAGATTTTAACCATCAGCGTTTTAGATATTTTAATAGTAACATTTTAACATTAGAAGATCTGCTTGGGGAACCACCCCATTGCAACCTATTTGCGTTTTTAAAAGACATAGGATATATGAATTTTATCTGATTTAGAAATATTTTACTTAAATTTAAAATTTTTAATTTTATACATGTGTATATTGTATGTTTACAAACTTTTAATATACATTTTAACTATATTTCTATTTTATACCTTTAATATACATTTAAACTATATTTCTATTTTATACCTTTAATATACATTTTAACTATATTTCTGTACTTTTAATGTACATTTTAACTATATTATTATTTTATACTTTTAATGGGTTTAAAAAACTGGTGTAAGCTATCTTGTGTTTGGCGCAGCTTGTCCTTATCTGGACCTTGCGCCATAAAAACCAACCAACCAACCCCAATCAAATCATACAAGTTTAAAATATCACAGTTAAAAAAGTGTAAACGTGTTGGTTAAAATTATAACATGAAATTAAAATATGATAAACAGTGAATGGCTCATCACTCGTTTCACAATAAGGATTTAATTCGTTTAGAAACAAATATCTATGGGTGAAACGTGTGTGTCCGATACGAAGGCGAGTTAATCTAACATCAGCTCTTCGTAGCGGTAAAACTGATGATGAGATGAGATATGGAAAAACGGCGCACAATTTGTTGGTGACCTGTATGCTCCAAAACTCCTGGAAGAGGGAATAGAAAAGATTTTTAACACACTTCCTCACATATGGAATGGGGGATGGATGATGGCATTAGAGTTGATGCTGCTTTAGTAGCCGCATCTGCCTTTTCATTTCCCTCCCGAGACCTACGTGACCTGGGATCAAACAAAATTTGATATCATACCCTTGTCAACAAGGGAATCCAATATTTGATAAATCTTGGACACAACCGGATGACAGTGAATATTCGAATTTCCGAACGCTTCCGATACACTTAAGCTGTCAGTATACACGCAAAAGGAATGAGAATTTACAATACCCACGAGCTGAAGCGCTTTATAAATTGCAGTAGCTTCAGCTGTAAAGATGGAGCAGGAAACATGAAGGCTGTAATTATATGTATTATTGTTCAGAAAAATACCACAGCCGACATGTCCTGCAGTTTTTGAACCATCCGTGAATATTGGCGTGTAGGAAGAATACAGACAGCGATGTGAATAATAGAGCTGTTGGAAAATTGCAGAGGTTGTGACCGATTTTCTACAGTTGGTAAATGGATTAATTATAAATATTTGTGGATCATACCAATGTGGATGTGCTAATATGTCCGTTTTAATAAATCGGACATCACATAGGTCAAACAAGGATAAATGATTTTTCGTTCGAGTGAGGATGGGAGGGATGCTGTATGGTCTAGCATCATATATCCTCTTCAGAGTAGGAGTAAGAGCAGCAAAATATAATGGGTGATGAGAATCAGACATAATTTTACAATAGTAATTGAGAGACAGCTGCATACATCGCATGTCTAAAGGCAATTGTTGGCATATTACATAAAGACTATGGACGGGTGATGTGCGAAAAGCGCCTGAACATATTCTCAGAGCAGAATGATGGACAGTGTCCAGTCTGCGTAGAACGGAAGATCTAGCGGATCCGTAAACAACACAACCATAGTCAAGTCGAGATAAAATTAATGATTGGTAAACTCGAAGGAGTGACGTGCGATCAGCACCCCAAGATGTATTTGAAAGCCCCTTGAGGATATTGAGTGATCTCTCGCACTTCTTCCGCAAATGTAAAACATGCGGAAGAAAGGTTAATTTATGGTCAAATATCACTCCGAGGAATTTTATCTGACTGACAACTGGTATAGGTGTGTTTATACAAATAACAGGATCATTGTGGAGGCTAGTCTTCCTGCTGAAAGGGACACATTTGCTCTTGCTAGGAGATAGTGTATGGCCATTCTCAGCACACCATGCAGCTAATTTATTAACAGATGTTTGTAGTTGTCTCTCAATTAAACGCATGTTTGACGCTTCACAAGATATTTGCAGGTCATCAACATACAATGTACCATGCACAGATGATGCAAGTTGATGAAGTATGCTGCTTATTTGAAGATTAAAAAGGGTGACACTTAAAATACTTCCCTGAAGAACACCTTCAGGTTGGTTAAAAGTATTGGACAAAACAGTACCAATACGAACTTTAAAACCACGGGAGCGTAAAAAATTTTGGATAAATATCGGCAAATTACCCCTAAAGCCAAAATCATACATCCTACGGAGAATTCCATAACGCCATGTACGGTCGTAAGCCTTCTCTATGTCGAAGAAAATGGAAACCAGATGATTTCTCCGCACAAATGCATTGCGGATTTGCGTTTCCAGAAGAGTAATATTATCAAGAGTGGATCTTCCTTTACGGAAGCCACTCTGATTAACATGAATGTATTTATTTATTTCTAAGACATATACGAGACGGGCATTGACCATACGTTCAAGAGTCTTACATAAGCAACTCGTCAGAGCTATTGTTCGATAATGTGAAGGAACAGAAGGATCCTTACCAGCCTTAAGGATCGGAATCACTATTGCTTCGCTCCAAAGTAATGGGAATTTATTTTCAGTCCATATTCTATTGGACAAACACAGCAAATTCAAAAGGGAATCTTAACTTAAATGAAGAAGCATTTGATAGCTCATTCCATCAGATCCTGGACTGGTATTATTGGCCAGCTGTAATGCTCTCTTCAATTTCAACATCCGAACTTCACAGTTGTAAGGCAAATTCTGTCCATGGTTGAAACGAATTCGTGTTCGCTCAGCACGACGCTTTGTCCTTAAGAACGAAAGACTAAAAGAATCGTTGCTTGAGACACTAGCAAAGGTTTCACCAAGAACGCTATTGATTTCCTTAGGAAAAGAGTTCAAGAAAACTACAGCAGCTCCGGATTTTTGAAACAAAAATTGAGAATTTCTTATATATTCCATTGGTTGCTTTCACTTTTCTCCACAACTGCTTACTGGATGTGGAAGATGTAATTGAGGATACATAGCGAGACCAATTTTTCTTCTGACTTCGACGACGAGTTTTGCGAGCTAATGCTTTTGTTCTCTTAAAGGTTATAAGATTCTCCGTTGTGGGGTTATCTTTTAGATAACCCCCATAACTTCTCTGTTTCTTATAGGCTTTTTTGACATTCATCATTCTACCAAGGTTTGCAACGTCTGTGTGGTGTAAGGGAACTCTTAGATATTGATGCATCAGCTGCATTAATAATTATTTCGGTGACTTTACATACGGCATCATCAATATCATCGATCTAACCATTTCGTTATCAATAACTGTCAATTGTGTAAATCACGTCCAATCTGTCCGACTGTACACGTAAGTAGGTAGACGTTTTCTTACATTACTACCTCCAGTCTGCTAGATAACGAGAAGAAAACGATCGCTGTTGTGCAGATCATTTCCTACAATTAAATTTAGCAATGGCAAAAGAGATGGTGAACAAATGGCTAGATCAAGAGAGTGAAAAGTTTGTGTGGGTACATGGAAATATGTTTTCTCGTCGGTATTAAACAGACAGAGACTGTTGTCTAAAATAAACAGCTCTATCTGCTGACCGCGAAAATTACTATTATCATTTCCCCACAAAGAACAAATGACCGGTAAAGTCAGCTAATAGCAGAAATGGTGTTGGTAGCAGATCTATTAGTGCATTGAGTTTCTCTTGGCGTATGACATATGGTGGTAAATATCGACTACAGACTGTTATTAAGCATGAAGTTTGAATTGTTACTGCTAGTCTGTAGAGTAGTATATAATGGATGGGCAGTGATGGGGAAAGTATTAGATGTTAATATACAAACAGTTCCAGGCAGAGAAACATCGTCATCACAGTCTTTTCTAAAGCTCTTAAACCCACGCATGGAAAAGTTATTTCTGGACTTTAGGAATGCTTCCTGAAGTGCAACACATGCGGGGTTATAGGCTGAAATTAGACTTGATGCCCTCATGACAGGATTGCAAACCGGGGCAGTTCCATGAAACAAAGGAAGTTATTATTTAGTTTGAAAAGCTCCTTTCCCGCAGCTGGAAAGCGTGTCATCTGACAACTTTTCGAGGGATAAATCCTCATCCGAGGGATGTCATAATACAGCAGCAGCCTCCAGGCACATTGTTCTACGGGTGGATATGGGGGGTCACTGAGAACCCTCCTTAGAAGATTTTAATTTTAAAGCCTTCGTGGCTTTTGATTTTGCATTAGGAGCTTTTCTATTTAATGGTGTTCGAGATTTTGGCTTTAATTCTAATTTTGTGCGTAATTTTACATAGGAAGTGAGAAGTAATCAGTTTGTGTGCTACAGGAGATGGTAATTTTTTTAGCAGCTGCTGCATAACTCACACCTTTTGAGGTGTTTGAGATTGAACTTGGCGTCTCGCCGCTGAATATGAACATTTGTTTTTATCTTTATGGTGGTGATCTCTTTTTCCAATAACCAAGTTGGACAAGTTCGAGAATAAGAGAGATGATCACTTTTGCAGTTGGCACACCTTTCCTTTGCAATGCAGTTAGTGCTTTCATGACCAACTTCTGCGCAACGTGCGCAGGTTATTTTGCATCTGCATGCTGTCTTCAAGTGTCCAAAACGTTGGCAATGGAAACAAGGGAGGGGATTAGGAATGTATGGCCGGACGAGTAAGTTCATATACGTCACTTTAATAGATTACGGTAGGTCTCGTGTTGCGAACGTCAGAATGAGGTGTTTTGTAATTAAAAACTTCCTATCCTGTCTGACAGTTATACGCTTAACAACTCAGACCTTTTAATCATTTAGATTTTCAAGAATTTCTTCCCTCAGCGTATTCAACAGATACTCAGCGAAGATCACTCCACAAGAAAAATCCCCTCAGGGGGTTTACCTTCTTTAGGTAAACACGGGTGTCACAATCCCGAGGTACCCTAGTGATCTGTCCTCTTCTTTATTTTCCTCTCTCCACTACTCTTCTGCTTTTTCTTCCTTTTCCCCCTCATTGTGGTTGCCTCGTAATAGGTTGAGGGCTCCCCTTGAGTAGCTTTCGCCGCTCTGTTGCTATTAGCTACTCTTGAGGACTAAATCACCCACGTGTTTGCCGTGCGTGGAGACCCGTGTCCCTGGAAAGGAGGATCCTGGTAATTGAGGCCTCCTGAGACCAACACATTGCTTTGGCCTCTGCTTCAGGTAAACGGGAGGTGTGTTGTGGTCCTCAGCACATCAATCGGCTTTATGGATCAAGCGATCGGTACATCTACTGGGTGACTCGTTAAGGGTGGAGTCCACTTCAGGGATGTACCGTGAGCGTATAGGGACTGACTAGCACTGGTACAGTTAACCTGTATCCCCTCGTAGGGCTCCGTGGTGGGTGGTGCCGTCTAGTCCTGAATTTTAATTTATGCTGCATGGAACAATCTACTTTATCTTCACTCCTGGGAGGAGCAATTGTCAATGTGTTCTGCAAAATTTTTTATCATTCAAAAAAGAGGAACTTTTCAGTTTGTATCCTTTTGTCATAGAAAAAAAGTGTTTCAGCTTTCCTTGGTGAAGTGAAATCACTAAAGAAATTAAGATCTGGCGATCTATTACTGAAACGGCCTCTGAAAGGCAGTCTATACTGATGACGACTATGCGAACTCTGGGCGACATGGATGTGATTGTAACACCTCACGGGAATTTAGAATTTTTCTCGTGGTGTGATTACGGCAGAGGATTTAGAATATACATCTACTGGATGAGATACTTGAAAATCTAAAATCTCAGAAAGTATGCGCTGCAAAACGATTGACTATCAAAAGAGATGGCATTGTATTAAAAACGAATAACTTAGTTTTGACATTTGCCACTCCAGATTTACCGCAATACGTAAAAGTTGCTTATTTGCGGTGTTCTGTTAGACCATACTTTCCAAATCCTCTGAGATGTTTTCAATGCCAACGCTTCGGACATTCAAAATTGGCTTGCAGGAAAACTTACTTGTGCCCGTTGTGCTAATGTCGGCCATGATAGTATTACCTGCAACGCTAAAGAGGCGTGTGTCAATTGCCAAAGTGACCACCCCTCCTACTCTCGCTCTTGTCCAGCCTGGCAGATTGAAAAGGAAATCACGGCAGTCAAAATAAAGAATAAAGTATCTTACCCAGAAGCTCGTAAAATAGTCTCATCACGTACTCCTCAATCTGGCAATAGTTACGCTGCAGCAGTTAAGAAGATCACCAGATCTTACGGTACTCAAACAGAAAATGAATCAGTTAACACAATAAGATTGCCTATTAAACAAAAAGTAAATGCTACTGTACCAATAATCGCCAATTCAACTTTGGCAAAATCAAAAGCCCTAAAAGCTAGAAAATTAAAAATTGCCAAGGAAGGCCCTAGAAAGTCTTCCTTAACAACAAAAAAAGCTCTTCTCTGTCTGGATGCTGACACTGTAAAACTGCATCCATCAGATGATGACTTCGGTTCTGAGGATTCATCTGAGATGACGATAAGCAACAGTGATAAAGGATAGAATATATTCCATTGATGGCTTCCTTTGTTTCCTGGAATTGTCGTGGATTTCGGTCTCGCTTTGATGACATCAAATCCATCATCTCTCACTTTAACCCCGCATGTGTGGCTCTCCAGGAGACATTCCTGAACCCCACTGTTGTCACCAAAATGCGTGGGTTTCAATGCCTTAGAAATGATTATGGTGGTGATGTTGCTGTGTCTGGTGGTGTTTGTATAATTACATCAAACAATTACCCCAGTACAGCACATCAGTTAAGAACTACACTCCAGGCCGTGGCTGTGAGAATCCACACCACATGTCTAATAACGGTATGTAGCCTTTATTTACCACCGACTGATGTCATCCAAGCAGAGGAACTGAATGACTTAGTTGATCAACTCCCAACTCCATTTTTATTGCTTGGTGATTTTAACGGACATAGTTCCTTGTGGGGTAGTAGTGATACGAATTCTCGCGGTCGTCAGATGGAGCAGTTCATATCTGACAATTGCCTCTGTCTGCTGAATACCGACGAGAAAACTTATTTCCACGAACCTACACGGACATTTCACTCTCTTGACTTAGCTATTTGTTCTCCATCACTCCTGCCATTGCTGAATTTTGCAGTCGGAAATGACCTCTACAATAGTGATCATTTCCCTCTAATCGTGTCTCAGGCTGGAAATAATAGTGTGCGTCACAAACCACCTAATTATGTGTACAGTCGAGCCGATTGGACACTTTTCACGCAATTGGCTGTGATCAGTGAGACAAGAGTTAAGACAGATATGATAGATGATGCCGTTAAATATATCACCGACACAATAATCAGAGCTGCGGATGTTGCTATCCCTAAAAATTCCATCAGTCCACATAAACAAAGGAAACCTTGGTGGAATGAAAAGTGTCAACTCTCCTATAAGAAATAAAGGAAGCAATGGAATATATTCCGAAGATACCCTACTACGGAGAATCTTGTTGCTTTTAAAGCCAAAGCTGAAGCTCGCAGAGTTAGACGTCAGAGTCAAAGAGAATCTTGGATTCGCTACGTGTCGTCAATCAATTCATCGACAACAAGTCAACAATTATGGAGGAAAGTTAAAGCAGCCAATGGTATTTATCAGGATTATTCCATTCCTGTATTAAAAACCGGAGCTGCAATACACTCCTCAGCGGTAGATATTGCTAATGTCATCGGTGAAACCTTTGCTAGTGTTTCCAGCTCTGATTCATATAATCCTACTTTCTAAGGATTAAAAAGAATCTCTGAGCGGAAACATCTAAGCTTTCATGATCGACATATTCTACCCTATAATTGTGAGTTTGAACTATCCAGAATTGAAGTCTGCTTTATCTAAAGCAAACCACACTAGCCCAGGACCAGATGGAATCTCGTATCAAATGCTCCGTCATTTAAATCATGATTCTTTATTAAACATACTTTCAATGTTTAATAGAATCTGGACTGAGCATGCTTATCCTACTTCATGGAGAGAAGCGATAGTGATTCCAATATTGAAGCCTGGAAAAGATTCATCTGACCCTCTGAGTTATCGTCCAATAGCTCTTACGAGTTGCTTATGCAAAACATTTGAGCGTATGGTCAATGCTAGACTCATTTACGTCTTAGAGAAGAATAATTGCATACATCTTCATCAAAGCGGATTTCGAAGAGGACGATCCACTATAGATAACATAGTAGATCTAGAATCCCGAATTCGAAATGCTTTCGTGAGGAGAAACCATCTCGTTGCAATTTTCTTCGACGTTGAGAAAGCATATGATCGTACATGGCGCTATGGTATTCTCCGTACTCTGCATAATCTTGGCTTTTAAGGGTAATCTTCCAATATTTATCCAAAATTTTCTGGCCTCACGCGTTTTTAAAGTGCGCGTTGGAACTACAATTTCCAATACTTTTAGTCAAGCTGAGGGTGTCCCTCTCAAGGTAGCATTTTAAGCGTAACCCTTTTTAACCTTTTCATCAGTGACATACTCCATCAATTACCATCTTCTGTTCATGGCACTTTGTATGTTGATGACTTACAAATTTCATATCAGGTTCAAACATGAATATAATTGAGAGACAATTGCAAACAGCTGTAAATAATTTAACCACTTGGTGTGAACGGAATGGTCTTAGTATATCTCTCTAGTAAGAAGTTGCTGTGTCCATTTCTGTAGGAAAACTAGCTACCATAATGATCCTGTGCTTCACATAAATAATAGACCCATTCCTGTAGTCAGTGAGATAAAATTCCTTGGCGTGATTTTTGACAAGAAGTTAACTTTCCTTCCGCATGTTTTACATCTGCGGAAGAAATGTGAGCGACTGCTTAACATCCTCAAGGTGCTTTCGAATACATCTTGGGGTGCAGATCGCACATCATTCTAAGAATTTATCAGTCTGTAATTTTATCTCGAATTGACTACGGCTGTGTTGCTTATGGATCAGCTAGACTCTCCATCTTACGCAGATTGGACACTGTTCACCATACTGCTTTAAGGATATGCTGTGGAGCTTTTCGCACATCACCCGTGCAGAGTCTATATGTAATTTGCCACCAATTGCCATTAGACCTGCGGCGGATGCAGCTGTCTCTTAATTATTATTCTAAAATCATATCCACTCCTCATCATCCCTTACGTTCCACGATTCCAAGTGCTGCTCTTAAGAGAGTATATAATGCTAGACCATCAAGCATTCAACCTTTTCTCTGTCGTATGAAGTCTATTATTTTACTTTCTGACCTATGTGATGTCCGAATTGAGTCTACCGACCTTTTCGCACATCCTCCTTGGTATAATCCCCAAATTATTGTGCTAAATCCCTTTGGAAAAAATAAAAAATCAGACACAAGTACTGCTATTCTTCAACAGCTTTATTCATTCCATCGCTGTCAGTACACTATGTACACTCCAGTATTTACGGATGGATCCAAATGTCCAGGATCAGTTGGCTATGGAGTTTATCTTGATGATACCTCGTACAGTTATAGCCTCTTCACAAATCCTGCTCCATCTTCACCGCTGAGGCTACGGCTATATACCGAGCACTTCAGCTGCTACAAACTAAAAATGAACATATGTTCTGTGTGTACACTGACAATATGAGTGTATTAGAAGCTTTGAGGAATAACAACTATAATTGCCATCCAGTTGTGTCTCAAGATATTCAAATTAATTGATACTCTTACTAACAAGGGATTTGAGATACTGTTTTGTTGGGTACCAAGCCACATAGGTATAGATGGCAATGAGAAAGCTGATGCTGCCGCTAAATCTGCAGTTACTTCCATTTTGCCTTCAATACCATCAATGGACATGAGAAAAGGATTCAAACGTTTCATATATTCTCTTTGGCAGGAATCCTGGGACCTGCAAGTCAGCAACAAACTCCATTCCATATTTTCATACATCATTCCATTATCTGTTTTATCTCCACGAAGCGCAGATGTCAGACTGACTCGCCTTCGAATTGGTCACACGCGTTTCACCCACAAACATTTGATCTTAAGTGATCTCCTACCGTGGTGTGAAAAGTGTGATGAACCATTTACAGTATATCACATTTTAATTGTGTGTCCAGATTTTAACCATCAGCGTTTTAGATATTTTAAAAGTAATATTTTAGCATTAGAAGATTTGCTTGGGGAACCACCCCATCGCAATTTATTTGCGTTTTTAAAAGACATAGGATTTATGAATTTTATCTGATTTAGAAATATTTTATTTAAATTTCAAGTTTTTAATTTTATACATCTATATATTGTATGTTTACAGACTTTTAATATATATTTTAACCATATTTCTATTTTATACCTTTTAATATACATTTTAATTATATTTCTGTTTTATACTCTTAATGTACATTTTAACTATATTACTATTTTATGTTTTTAATTGGTGAAAAAAAAAACTGTTGTATAATATCTTGTGATTGGCGCAGCTTGTCCTTATCTGGACCTTGCGCCATAAAAACCAACCAACCAACCAACCTTGGCAACAGGAAAAGAAAATAGTCACTTATAAAATCAAGAACAATGTTTCCTATATAGAAGCTCGTCGCATAGTTAGTTCCCGCACTCCAACTCCTGGTGTTAGTTACGCATCTATGGCAAAAAAAGTTACCCGAACTTGCAGCACACAAACAGATTCTGTCTCTTCAGCTAGCTTTCTCTTAAAGCCAAAAACAATGGAAACATCAACACCAGTAATAGCCAAAACAGCTTTAGCAAAATCGAAAGCCTTAAAGGCGAGAAAATTAAAATTGGCTAAGGAAGGCATTCGAAAGTCTTCCTTAACAACAAAAAAAGATCTTCTGTGTTTGGATGCAGACACTGTGAAACTGCATCCATCGTATGATGAGTTCAATTCTGAAGATTCATCAGAGATGACGATGAGTAACAGTGAAAAAGGTTAGAATATATTCCATTCGTGACTTCCTTTGTTTCCTGGAATTGTCGTGGGTTTCGGTCTCGCATTGATGACATCAAATCCATTATCTCTTGCTTTAACCCCGCATGTGTGACTCTCCAGTAGACATTCCTGAAGCCCACTGTTGTCACCAAAATGCCTGGGTTTCAATTCTTTAGAAATGATTATGGTGGTGATGTTGCTGTGTCTGGTGGTGTTTGTATAATTACATCAAACAATTACCCCAGTACAGCACATCAGTTAAGAACTACACTCCAAGCAGTGACTGTGAGAATCCACACCACATGTCTAATAACGGTATGTAGCCTTTATTTACCACCGACTGATGTCATCCAAGCAGAGGAACTGAATGACTTAGTTGATCAACTCCCAACTCCATTTTTATTACTTGGTGATTTTAACGGACATATTTCCTTGTGGGGTAGTAGTGATACGAATTCTCGCGGTCGTCAGATAGAACAGTTTATTTCTGACAACTGTCTCTGTCTGCTCAATACCGACGAGAAAACTTATTTCCACGAACCTACACGGACATTTCACTCTCTTGACTTAGCTATTTGTTCTCCATCACTCTTGCCATTGCTGAATTTTGCAGTCGGAAATGACCTCTACAATAGTGATCATTTCCCTCTAATCGTGTCTCAGGCGGGAAGTAATAGTGTGCGTCACAAACCACCTAATTATGTGTACAGTCAAGCCGATTGGACACTTTTCACGCAATTGGCTGTGATTAGTGAGACAAGAGTTAAGACATATGATAGATGATGCCGTTAAATATATCACCGACACAATAATCAGAGCTGCGGATGTTGCTATCCGTAAAAATTCCATCATTCCACATAAACACAGGAAACCTTGGTGGAATGAAAAGTGTCAACTCTCCTATAAGAAACAAAGGAAACAATGGAATATATTCCGAAGATACCCTACTACGGAGAATCTTGTTGCTTTTAAAAAAGCCAAAGCTGAAGCTCGAAGAGTTAGACGTCAGAGTCAACGAGAATCTTGGATTCGCTACGTGTCGTCAATCAATTCATCGACAACAAGTAAACAATTATGGAGGAAAGTTAAAGCAGCCAATGGTATTTATCAGGATTATTCCATTCCTGTATTAAAAACCGGAGCTGCAATACACTCCTCAGCGGTAGATATTGCTAATGTCATCCGTGAAACCTTTGCTAGTGTTTCCAGCTCTGATTCATATAATCCTACTTTTCTACGGATTAAAAGAATCGCTGAGCGGACACCTCTAAGCTTTCACGATCGACATATTCTACCCTATAATTGTGATTTTGAACAGTCAGAATTGAAGTCTGCTTTATCTAAAGCAAACGACAATAGCCCAGGACCAGATGGAATCTCGTATCAAATGCTCCGTCATTTAAATCATGATTCTTTGTTAAACATACTTTCATTGTTTAATAGAATCTGGACTGAGCATGCTTATCCTACTTCATGGAGGGAAGCGATAGTGATTCCAATTTTGAAACCTGGCAAAGATTCATCTGACCGTCTGAGCTATCGTCCAATAGCTCTCACGAGTTGCTTGTGCAAAACGTTTGAGCGTATGGTCAATGCTAGACTCATTTACATCTTAGAGAAGAATAATTGCATACCCCTTCAACAAAGCGGATTTCGAAGAGGACGATCCACTATTGACAACATAGTAGATCTGGAATCCCAAATTCGAAATGGTTTCGTGAGGCGAAACCATCTTGTTGCAATTTTCTTCGATATTGAGAAAGCATACGATCGTACGTGGCGTTATGGTATTCTCCGTAATATGCATAATCTTGGATTTAAGGGTAATCTTCCAATATTTATACAGAAGTTTCTAGCTACTAGGCTATACTTCCAATGCTTTTACTCAAGCTGAGGGTGTCCCTCAAGGTAGCGTTTTAAGCGTAACCCTTTTTAACCTTTTCATCAATAACATACTTCATCAGTTACCATCTTCAGTTTCCCCTCAGGGGGTTTACCTTCTTTAGGTAAACACGGGTGTCACAATCCCGAGGTACCCCAGTGATCTTTCCTTTTCTTTATTTTCTTCTCTCTTCTATTCTGCTTTTTCTTCCTTTTCTCCCTCATTGTGGTTGCCTCGAAAGAGGTTGAGGGCTCCTCTTGAGTAGCTTTCGCCGCTCTGTTGCTATTAGCTACTCCTGGGAACTAAATCACCCACGTGTTTGCCGTGCGTGGAGACCCGTGTCCCTGGAAAGGAGGATCCTGGTAATTGAGGCCTCCTGAGACCAACACATTGCTTTGGCCTCTGCTTCAGGTAAACGGGAGGTGTGTTGTGGTCCTCAGCACATCAATCGGCTTTATGGATCAAGCGATCGGTACATGTACTGGGTGACTCGTTAAGGGTGGAGTCCACTTCAGGGATGTACCGTGAGCGTATAGGGACTGACTAGCACTGGTACAGTTAACCTGTATCCCCTTGTAGGGCTCCGTGGTGGGTGGTGCCGTCTAGTCCCTGAATTTTAACTCACTACATATGAACAAAGAAACTTTCTCCTCACTCCCTCGGGAGCAACAAATGCCTATGTGCAATGCGAAATTCTTCATAATGAAAAGAATAGGAGGATCGTTTGAATATGTTTCTCCTTTTCTTATTGAAAAGGGACTAATATCTCATCTGGGTGCCTTGAAATCAGTAAAGAAATTACGAACTGGAAATTTACTGATTGAAACCTGTTCTGATAAACAGTCAATGATGATACAGAATATGAAAGAACTTGCTGAAATACCAGTCACTGTTGAGCCTCATACGAAATTAAGCTTTGTGCAGGGAGTAATTTCTGCAGAGTATTTGTACCACACGTCAACAGATGAAATTCTTGACAATTTGAAAAGTCAAAAAGTCTGCGCGGTTAAAAGAATAACAATAAAAAGGGGTGGTATAATCTTAAACACCAAACACCTTATTTTAACTTTTGCAACGCCAGACTTGCCAAAATACATCAAAGTGGCTTATATGCGTTGTTCAGTGCGACCATATATACCAAATCCTCTCAGATGTTTCCAGTGCCAACGTTATGGGCATTCTAAAATGGCTTGTAGAGGAAAACCTACTTGCGCTCGCTGTTCGCAAACTGACGACCATGATAGTGTTACCTGCAAAGCCAAAGAAATGTGTGTCAACTGCAAAGGAGACCACCCCTCATATTCCAGATCTTGTCCCGTTTGGCAACAGGAAAAGGAAATTGTCACTATTAAGATCAAGAACAATGTGTCCTATATTGAAGCTCGTCGCATAGTTAGTTCCACACTCCAACTCCTGGTGTTAGTTACGCAGCTATGGCAAAAAAGTGACCCGATCCTGCAGCACCCAAACAGATACAAACCCTGCCTCTTCAGCTAACTCTCTTCCAAAGCAAAGATCAATAGAAATATCAACACCTACAATCACCAAATCAGCTTTGGCAAAATCAAAAGCCTTGAAGGCTAGGAAATTAAAATTGGCCAAGGAAGGCCCTAGAAAGTCTTCCTTGACAACTAAAAAAGCTCTTCTGTGTTTGGATGCAGACACTGTCAAGCTGCATCCATCAGATGATGATTTCAATTCTGAAGACTCATCTGAGATGACCATAAGCAACAGTGATAAAGGCTAGAATATATTCCATTCGTGACTTCCTTTGTTTCCTGGAATTGTCGCGGTTTTCGTTCTCGCTTTGATGACATCAAATCCATCATCTCTCGCTTTAACCCCGCATGTGTGGCTCTCCAGGAGACATTCCTGAAGCCCGCTGTTGTCACCAAACTGCGTGGGTTTCAGTGCTTCAGAAAGGATAATGATGGTGATGCTGCTGTGTCTGGTGGAGTTTGTATAATTACATCAAACAATTACCCCAGTACAGCACATCAGTTAAGAACTACACTCCAGGCAGTGGCTGTGAGAATCCACATCACATGTCTAATAACAGTGTGTAGTCTTTACTTACCACCAAATGATGTCATCCAAGAAGAGGAACTGAATGATTTGGTTGCTCAACTCCCAACTCCTATTTATTGCTCGGTGATTTTAACGGACATAGTCCTCTGTGGGAGTAGTGATGATACGAATTCTCGTGGTCGACAGATAGAGCAGTTCATTTCTGACCATAGCCTCTGTCTGCTAAATACCAACGAGAAAACTTATTTTCACGAACCTACACGGACATTTCACTCTCTGGACTTAGCTATATGTTCTCCATCTCTCTTGCCATTGCTGAATTTTGCAGTTGGAAATGACCTCTACAATAGTGATCATTTCCCTCTAATCGTGTCTCAGGCTGGAAGTAATAGTGTGTGTCACAAACCACCTAATTATGTGTACAGTCGAGCCGATTGGTCACTTTTCACGCAATTGGCTGTGATCAGTGAGACAAGAGTTAAGACAGATGTGATAGATGATGCCGTTAAATATGTCACCGACACAATAATCAGAGCTGCGGATGTTGCTATCCCTAAAAATTCCATCATTCCACATAAACACAGGAAACCTTGGTGGAATGAAAAGTGTCAACTCTCCTATAAGAAACAAAGGAAGCAATGGAATATATTCCGAAGATACCCTACTACGGAGAATCTTGTTGCTTTTAAAAAAGCCAAAGCTGAAGCTCGAAAAGTTAGACGTCAGAGTCAAAGAGAATCTTGGATTCGCTACGTGTCTTCAATCAATTCATCGACAACAAGTCAACAATTATGGAGGAAAGTTAAAGCAGCCAATGGTATTTATCAGGATTATTCCATTCCTGTATTAAAAACCGGAGCTGCAATACACTCCTCAGCGGTAGATATTGCTAATGTCATCGGTGAAATCTTTGCTAGTGTTTCCAGCTCTGATTCATATAATCCTACTTTTCTAAGGATTAAAAGAATCGCTGAGCGGACACCTCTAATCTTTCATGATCGACATATTCTACCCTATAATTGTGATTTTGAACTGTCAGAATTGAAGTCTGCTTTATCTAAAGCAAACGACACTAGCCCAGGACCAGATGGAATCTCGTATCAAATGCTCCGTCATTTAAATCATGATTCTTTATTAAACATACTTTCATTGTTTAATAGAATCTGGACTGAGCATGCTTTTCCTACTTCATGGAGAGAAGCGATAGTGATTCCAATATTGAAGCCTGGAAAAGATTCATCTGACCCTCTGAGTTATCGTCCAATAGCTCTTACGAGTTGCTTCTGCAAAACTTTTGAGCGTATGATCAATGCTAGACTCATTTACGTGTTAGAGAAGAATAATTGCATACATCTTCATCAAAGCGGATTTCGAAGAGGACGATCCACTATAGATAACATAGTAGATCTAGAATCCCGAATTCGAAATGCTTTCGTGAGGAGAAACCATCTCGTTGCAATTTTACTTCGACGTTGAGAAACAATATTAACGTAAATGGCGCTATGGTATTCTCCGTACTCTGCATAATCTTGGCTTTAAGGGTAATCTTCCAATATTTATCCAAAATTTTCTGGCCTCACGCGTTTTTAAAGTGCGCGTTGGAACTACAATTTCAATACTTTTAGTCAAGCTGAGGGTGTCCCTCAAGGTAGCGTTTTAAGCGTAACCCTTTTTAACCTTTTCATCAGTGACATACTCCATCAATTACCATCTTCTGTTCATGGCACTTTGTATGTTGATGACTTACAAATTTCATATCAGGGTTCAAACATGAATATAATTGAGAGACAATTGCAAACAGCTGTAAATAATTTAACCACTTGGTGTGAACGGAATGGTCTTAGTATATCTCCTAGTAAGAGTTGCTGTATCCATTTCTGTAGGAAAACTAGCTACCATAATGATCCTGTGCTTCACATAAATAATAGACCCGTCCCTGTAGTCAGTGAGATAAAATTACTTGGCGTGATTTTTGACAAGAAGTTAACTTTCCTTCCGCATGTTTTACATCTGCGGAAGAAATGTGAGCGACTGCTTAACATCCTCAAAGTGCTTTCGAATACATCTTGGGGTGCAGATCGCACATCACTCCTAAGAATTTATCAGTCTGTAATTTTATCTCGAATTGACTACGGCTGTGTTGCTTATGGATCAGCTAGACTCTCCATCTTACGCAGATTGGACACTGTTCACCATACTGCTTTAAGGATATGCTGTGGAGCTTTTCGCACATCACCCGTGCAGAGTCTATATGTAATTTGCCACCAATTGCCATTAGACCTGCGGCGGATGCAGCTGTCTCTTAATTATTATTCAAAAATCATGTCCTCACCTCATCATCCCTTGCATTCCACGATTCCAAGTGCTGCTCTTAAGAGATTATATAATGCTAGACCATCAAGCATTCAACCTTTTCTCTCTCGTATTAAATCCATTATTTTGCTTTCTGACCTATGTGATGTCCGAATCGAGTCTACCGACCTTTACGCACATTCACCTTGGTACAATCCACACATTACTGTGTTAAATCCCTTTGGTAAGAATAAAAAATCAGACACAAATACTGCTATTCTTCAACAGCTTTATTCATTCCATCGCTGTCAGTACACTATGTACACTCCAGTATTTACGGATGGATCCAAATGTCCAGGATCAGTTGGCTGTGGAGTTTATCTTGATAATACCTCCTACAGTTATAGCCTTCACAAATCCTGCTCCATCTTCACTGCTGAGGCTACGGCTATATACCGAGCACTTCAGCTGCTACAAACTAAAAATGAACGTAAATTCTGTGTGTACACTGACAGTATGAGTGTATTAGAAGCTTTGAGGAATAACAACTATAATTGCCATCCAGTTGTGTCTAAGATATTCAAATTAATTGATACTGTTACTAACAAGGGATTTGAGATACTGTTTTGTTGGGTACCAAGCCACAAGGTATAGATGGCAATGAGAAAGCTGATGCTGCCGCTAAATCTGCAGCTACTTCCATTTTGCCTTCATTACCATCAATGGACATTAGAAAAGGATTTAAAAATTTCATATATTCTCTTTGGCAGGAATCCTGGGACCTGCAAGTCAGCAACAAACTCCATTCCATATTTTCATACATCATTCCATTATCTGTTTTATCTCCACGAAGCGCAGATGTCAGACTGACTCGCCTTCGAATTGGTCACACGCGTTTCACCCACAAACATTTGATCTTAAGCGATCTCCAACCGTGGTGTGAAAAGTGTGATGAACCATTTACAGTATATCACATTTTAATTGAGTGCCCAGATTTTAACCATCAGCGTTTTAAATATTTTAATAGTGATATTTTAACATTAGAAGATCTGGCAGGAATCACCCCATCGCAATTTATTTGCGTTTTTAAAAGACATAGGATTTATGAATTTTATCTGATTTAGAAATATTTTATTTAAATACAAGTTTTTAATCTTATACATGTGTATATTTTATGTTTACATACTTTTACTATATATTTTAACTGTATTGCTATTTTATACCCTTTATGTACATTTTAACTATATTTCTATTTTATACTTTTAATGGATGAAAAGAAAACTGAGGTATAATATCTTGTGATTGGCGCAGCTTGTCCTTATCTGGACCTTGCGCCATAAAAACCAACCAACCAACCAACCAACCATCTTCAGTTCATAGGAATTTATATGTTGATGACTTACAAATTTCATATCAGGGTTCAAACATGAATATAATTGAGAGACAATTGCAAACAGCTGTAAACAATCTAACTACTTGGTGTGAACGAAATGGTCTTAGTATATCTCCTAGTAAGAGTAACTGTGTCCATTTCTGTAGGAAAACTAGTCTTCATCCCGATCCTGTGCTTCACATAAGCAATAGACCTATTCCTGTGGTCAACGAGATAAAATTCCTCGGGGTAATTTTCGATAAGAAGTTAACTTTCCTTCCGCATAATTTATATCTGCGGAAGAAGTGCGAGCGATTGCTCAATATCCTCAAGGTGTTGTCTAATACATTTTGGGGTGCAGATTGCACTTCATTGCTCCGAATTTATCAATCAATCATTTTATCTCGTATTGACTATGGTTGTGTTGCTTACGGAACGGCTAGATCTTCCATTTTACGTAGATTGGATACCGTCCACCACTCTGCTTTAAGGATTTGCTGTGGAGCATTTCGTACATCACCCGTCCAGAGTCTATATGTAATCTGCCAACAGTTGCCATTAGACCTGCGGCGGATGCAGCTGTCTCTTAATTATTATTCAAAAATCATGTCCACTCCTCATCATCCCTTACGTTCCACGATTCCAAGTGCTGCTCTTAAGAGATTATATAATGCTAGACCATCAAGCATTCAACCTTTTCTCTCTCGTATTAAATCTATTATTTTGCTTTCTGACCTATGTGATGTCCGAATCGAGTCTACTGACCTTTTCGCACATCCTCCTTGGTATAATCCACACATTATTGTGCTAAATCCCTTTGGAAATAATAAAAAATCAGACACAAATACTGCTATTCTTCAGCAGCTTTATTCATTCCATCGCTGTCAGTATACTATGTACACTCCAGTATTTACGGATGGATCCAAAGGTCCAGGATCAGTTGGATGTGGAGTTTATCTTGATGATACCTCCTACAGTTATAGCCTTCACAAATCCTGCTCCATCTTCACCGCTGAGGCTACGGCTATATACCGAGCACTTCAGCTGCTACAAACTAAAAATGAACGTAAATTCTGTGTGTACACTGACAGTATGAGTGTATTAGAAGATTTGAGGAATAACAACAATAATTGCCATCCAGTTGTGTCTAAGATATTCAAATTAATTGATACTGTTACTAACAAGGGATTTGAGATACTGTTTTGTTGGATTCCAAGCCACATAGGAATAGATGGCAATGAGAAAGCTGATGCTGCCGCTAAATCTGCAGCTACTTCCATTTTGCCTTCAATACTATCAATGGACATGAGAAAAGGATTCAAAAATTTCATATATTCACTTTGGCATGAATCCTGGGACCTGCAAGTCAGCAACAAACTCCATTCCATATTTTCATACATCATTCCATTATCTGTTTTATCTCCACGAAGCGCAGATGTCAGACTGACTCGCCTTCGAATTGGTCACACACGTTTCACCCACAAACATTTGATCTTAAGTGATCTCCAACCATGGTGTGAAAAGTGTGATGAACCTTTTACAGTATATCATATTTTAATTTCGTGCTCAGATTTTAACCATCAGCGTTTTAGATATTTTAATAGTAATATTTTAACATTAGAAGACCTGCTTGGGGAACCACCCCATCGCAATCTATATGCGTTTTTAAAAGACATAGGATTTATGAATTTTATCTGATTTAGAAATATTATATTTAAATATGAAGTTTTTAATTTTATACATGTATATATTGTATGTTTATAGGCATTTAATATACACTTTAACTATGTTTCTATTTTATACCTTTAATATACATTTTAACTATATATCTATTTTATACTTTTAATGTACATTTTAACTAAACTGAAAAAAAACTGGTGCATAATATCTTGTGGTTGGCGCAGCATGTCCTTATCTGGACCTTGCGCCATAAAAATCAACCAACCAACCACAAGAAAAATTCAAATTTCCATGAGGGGAGACAGCCACCTCAAGGTGTGCAAGCATGTGCATGTTAATAATAGCAACTGCTTGGGTGCTTGACGCAACCTCCACCATTAAGTCTCGAGAGTGCAATTTCCTTTTACTTTTCACTTCGCCTACAACTCCCGATATTCCTTTATGTATAAGGGAAGGAGATACTTTTTCAAAATCATCATTCTTTCTTTAGATTACAAAAAATTGGCACTAATTTCAGACATTAGTTGCTCCCGTGGGAGAAAAGAAAAGCTTGCATTATCCATAATAATAAATATAAAATTTTGGGACCTGATATCACCACCCACCACCGAGTCCAACAAGGTGATGCAGACCAGCGGCACTAGTGCTAACCAGGTCCTATACGCTCACAGTACATAATTGAGATGGCCTCCACCCTTAGTTAGTCATCCAGTAGATGTACCGATCGCTTGATCCATAAAGCCGATTGTTGTGCTGAGGACCACAACATACCTCCCGTTTACCTGAAGCAGAGGCCAAAGTAACGTGTTGGTCTCTGGGGGCCTCCTTTCCAGGGACACGGGTCTTCACGTACGGCAAACACGTGGGTGATTTAGTCCCCGAGAGGAGCTAATAACAACAAAGCGGCGAAAGCTACTCAAGGGGAGCTCTCAACCTCTTTCGAAGCAACTACAATGAGAGAGTAAATGTAGAAGAGTAGAGGAGAGAAGAAATTAAAGAAGAGGACAGATCACTGTGGTACCACGGGATTGGTGTTTACCTAATGAAGGTAAACCCCTGTAAGAGGAGATTACAGGTGAAAGTTACGTAGTTATTATAAATGAAAAACAACACAAGCATTTGAGCATTTAGTGCATTTAATCACCTATTATAATCAATTATATTAGAAGCAATATGCACCTTTAATAATCAAGTTATATAGATTCCTTAAGATTTTTTATGAAAGTTTCAACTTAATAAAATTTTATACATTTTTCTTTATTATATTTAAAATTAAAAAAATTAGAATTTTTATTAGTTTCAGGCGTATTAAAATTTTAATTTCTTCAAATTATATTTAGATATATCTAGTTAAGTATTAGATGTGCAATTTACTCATGCTCAGTTTATTAGGTTGCGTAATGTCCAAAATAACTCAACAAACTTCGATAGTTAACGGATATTTTACTAAACGTGCAGTATCAATCGCATCGGCAAAGTAATTAAACATGACACTCATATCATGTTTTCTTTTTACAAAAACAGTTCGGTTTCCAGTTTGCATTGATACACAGTCAAAACATATAAAAATGAAGTTACACGAAACTGAAATATAAATTATTACAAAAATTAACAATAATTAATTACTTTTAAATAACACAAACTTAACATTTATTTTTTTAAGAAATAGAATTAAATAGTTTTCTTTATAACCATATCAGACATCATTCAATCAATTTGTTGAAAGCAATGCGACAGGTTCAACCATCTAGTGGCAGAAATAACAGTAACTGTTGTCTTTACATTTTTCCCTCACCAGTAACTGAGTTATGATACTCAAATATTCATGGTAGGAGAAATTGAATTATAGATATATATTAAATATTTTATGTTAAGTTAGATATTGTATTCTACTATGAACACTGCATTAAAAATGATAAATACTATAAATGAAACATTATAAATTTAATAAATAAGAATTAATCAAAATTTCCTAGTATATATACCCAAAAAAATTTATATCTTACAAAAATTTAAATTATTGAATGTTATTCTCATATGAGATTATTTCTTACACACAAGAAAACTTCAAGATATATTAATTAAAGATCAGGATATGTTATTTAAATCTGACGCTGAAAAAATCTCTATATACAATTGAAATACTATACCCCAATACATAATATACCACAAATCCATATAACATCTTCTAGTTCAGGTATGGTCAAGACATCCACCGCAAAGTCATTTTAGGTAATCCATGTGACCATCCCGATAGTGACCTCGGGTATTAACATTTTAATTTATAACTTTAATGATGACATAAATTACAATGTTAATACTGTGGCTGACAGAATTAATATCGTGGATGACATAGAATTAATGAATTACTTAAAACAAAAATTTTCTACAGTTTACGCTTTAAAACTTAAAACAATTGAGAGTCTTGATAAGAGCTGAATAAAAATATTGTTTTATAAATAGAAAATAGAAGAAGGCTTTACCTTTTAATAGTTTGAAAACTATTAAAAGATATATTTTTATTTTTCCCTTTAGGGTTCATTGAAAGGGTTTATAAATGCTTCTTGATTGCATATTTCAGCCAGTAATATGCAAACTATTTTTCTGTAATGAAGAGAGAAGAATTTATTAGACAAAGCGAAGTTTTCATCGGAAGGTTGATACCATAAAATATATCGCTAGTTCAGTCGATTTTTATGTTACCTCATCATATTTTCACTAATTGAAAAGCAGATAGTAACTCCATATCTAGTTTCTCATGATATTTTTGAATGAATGGCTCACTCAGCATTTGATAAAGGAATATTGCTCTCCAATAAATGAAATTGGTGTGTTCTTCCATGTCATTTTTTGATACCTGGATAAGCTTTTCCAATCTAAATCGTTTTCGTGTATTTCCATAAAATGTTTCCACAATTTCTTGTATTTAGAGATAATTGTCCAATCTTCTTCAGTAACATATTCTTCTATGAATGATTCACTCAGAGGTGAGAACTGGAAGACATATTGCCAGTTAACGAGTTCTGCCAGTCCCCTCAAAACATGTTCGGAAAGAGTTTTTTTTAGAACTTTCGTTCCAATCTACTTCTCGTTTGCCATTTATTATATTTTTTATTCACAGGACTTATTTTTTGTAGCGAATGCTAAAGTGTTAATACCATCTTCCAATATATGACGCTTATCATCTTCCCCGGAGAGGGCTACCTTATTTACACGTATGGAATGAATCTAATGTTTTGTGCTTCTAATGAGATTCATGGTTCTGGGCTGTGTTTCTTGCTTGAATAAGCAATTCTTGTAGTTCTCGAAGGTTATCTTGTTTTTCACGACGCACTTCTCTACTCCTTTCGACTTTTTCACTAAGTCAACTTCAGTCATACAAGTCAGCTTTGTCGGGGCGGGAGGATGTGGCAACTCAGCCACAGTAAATCTCTAAAGGGGAAAGTGAATCGCATCTTCACTATCCGATGGGGAATCTAGCCCAGCTGTTATTTAGATGTGGTCGTATGAAGACCGTATTGGCACCAGTGTATTATGGTGTGGCAGTGGCGTAGTGACGGGGGGAGGGGAGCAAGCGGGGATATCATGTCCCAGGCGCAGCTTACAGAAGGGCGCTAAATCATTTCAAGGCTAAACAAAATTTTTCAGAAAATTTCAATCTTAGTTTTATAATAATATCAATTTTATTCGCAGAAATAAACTTTGCATTTTATAACTATTGTGTCATGTCCAGGGAAATAAAAAAAGAGCTCCAGGGAATAATCAGATTTGGAAAAGAGAAGGGGTTGTTGATGAAAAATGAGGGAGAGCTGCAGGAGCTTGCCATAAATGAAACTCTTAGTCTTATATTTCTTTTATTAATAATCATTTTGCATGATTTAGTTCCTTTAAAAAAGTTTATTCTTTTAACCATGCTTCGATTTTCATTTCTTGACTAGTTAGATTATTGGTTTTCATTCTTTTAACCCTTTCCTTTTTAAGTTTCACTCTTTGCTCAAAGTTTGTGATACTATTGTTTTGTACTAAAAGTCTTGTAAATGTGTAAATAATGAAAATATATTGATTTTTTTATATATAAAATTTCTGGAATATTAGATTGGTCAAATCCATTTTAAAGCATATGAAAAGTTTTCATTTTAGTATAAAAACATTAACCAAATTATTTGTGTTAATGTTAAATGGTAATTTTTGGATGTATTAACTTAGGGATATTACAGAAGAATAAGCTCATGAAAGACACCTATTGAATTTTGTGAATACGCCAAGATTCATAGTGCCCTTTATGACCAAATTGTCATACAGGTTATCAAAGTCAAGTTATATACTACAAAAAGTCATAACAATAAAATTAACAAAACAAATAAGTTTGTTTTACTCAATATAAAAAATTAAAAATAATAAAAAAAACGATCAACGAATATGGTTTTTTTGGACCCTTGTGGACGTTATAATTATTCAAAAATTCAAAACTTAAAAGTTTTTTGTCGAAATTTCAGTGTTTTGAAATATTATTTTATGTGCTATTTTTAATTTCTCAAAACAGATTAAATCATTTTATTTAACAAGCAGCATTTCACTAATATTTTGTATATCTTTTTGTGATAATAATGTGGAAATTTAATCTCATTTTGATTATAATAACGTAATAAATAATTATGCGCAAAAAAAAAAAAAAGATTTCATATAACTAAAATATTATTAATGAAAACTTCTGTAAGAATTTAAATGTACTTATAATAACAGAAAAGTCAGATTTTACTTAAGTTATCAAGAAGCGATATAGAAAGATCCGTTTCAGTAGTTATTGAGACTTAGTGAAATAGTACTATTCATTGTCCCAAAATAAAATTAAAACCCTTGTATATTTTTTATATCTGGCTTTTACTGCTGTAGCCATTCAATCTGGTGACGCGTTACACTCGTGAGAAAATTCCTGCTGAAACGTGTTTCATATTAGCGGTTCCCTTTGTCAAAAATATTGTGTCCGGCACCAGGCTGACCTTCAAAGAAAGGGGGGAAATTTTTCATAGTATAGAAATACAGTGTGCCGCATAGGGAATTGCCTTCCTGGAATAGAAATGGAGGGGATCGAAAGATAATTGCCTCCAAATTCTAGAAAAACATAAATTTTCCTTCCTTTTTATTGTTCACACGGTTAGTATTTCGTTTCTTCCAAAATATGGCTTGATCGGAAACAAAAATGTAAACTTTTGAAAATCTGGAGTTTTGAAATTTAAAATATTATTGCCGTAAGTTGTTTTCTGTCTACTATGTATTCTTTCAATATGAATATTTATTTCGTATTTTTGCTGGGGTATGAAACTGTTATCAACATATTTTTCCATAGTTTTGAAAATTAAATATTAAATTACTTATTTGTTATAACTACTCATTTAAAAATAATTTATATAATGTTTAAATGTTTTTATTTCGGGAAATGATTTTTATTTGATTCGTAATTTTGTTGGCTTTACATTAGCACCTTATATTGAAAAATTCTTTTTTCAAATGGTAGAAATTAAAAATCTTTAAATGTTTTTTCTTCTTTAAATGGTTTTTTTTTTTTTTTTTTTTTGTATGTTTAAACACACAGAATCTTTTTCTATAATAGCGTAATAACCTATTGCAGGTTTTAGCTTTTTGTACAGCACTCCTTAAACATTACAGAATATATTTCTTAATTAATTAGTTCAATTTATATAAAAAAACTAATCTTTTAACTTGAAAAATTCGTTCAAGAAATTTATAAAGAAATGGTACATATTTCTCATTCTACATTGTAAAATTTTAAAAATAAGATCGTCTTTAAATGATTTAAATTTTTTGAAAGAAGAAAACTTCCTGCCATTGCATGAACAGCACATCCAAAATGATTATTTATAGAAATAAATTTTAATTTTGATAAAAATTAGTCCTTATTTTAATAATAAAATATATTTTAATATAAAATATGAAAAAATACAAAGTTTTCAACGAAGTTTAAAAAAACAGTTTTAAAAAATGCCTTTAAAATACGAAGAAAATTTTCAATACTATGATAACTAATTGAGAAAATTTCTGTACATAAAATTATGCGATTTTTGTCTCAGTACTTTTAATTCTTGATAATATTTTGAATCAATGAAAAACTTGAATGAACAATATACAGTGCATGAGTTTGGAGAAAAAAATTATTTTTAATAATATAAATTGTTTGACTGTAAATTTCTGATTATATTAGATATAATTTTATTTGAATTTATGTGTGTTTTGATTTTTAATTTAAGAAATTTGCAAAATAATTTTGTTGTCTGTATTAACGTTCCATTGCTCATCAGATATTTGCATTGATAATGCTATGACATATAATTTAGTTATCTAAACTGAAATTAGATGAAGACTTATTAACAAAGGTCTTCTAATTTTGCAATAAAAAAAATTGGTTTTATTGTATAAAATGAAATATTATAAACTATCAATATTATACGTTTTGTGATTTAAATTTTTTACAATAAAAATAATTTTGGTTTACATTAATGGTCTGAATGATATAATTTAAAAAGCTATTTTAAATGCGAAATTTCCCATAAAGTTAAAATTGTTTTTCACAGGAATTTTTCTGCAATAAAAAATGAATTAAAATTTTTTGTTTAATCTGTGGTAAATGAAATGTTTAAAAAGATATCATTGTGAAAAATCAGGTGAGTTGATCTTAAATTAGGAGTGTAAAGTCTTACCCAATTATTATTTTGCAATAAATAGCTAAAGTTTGTTATTATAGAGTAGTAATATTATAGAATGTAGTAATATTATGATATGTAGTAATATTAATTTTTGAAAATTTTGTAAGACATTGTTACGGAAATGACAAACTATTAAAATGAATTTTCTTAAAAGTAAAAAAATTAATTGATAAATAAATATATATCCCAACTTCAAAACTGTAATATCCGGATCACAAGGCCTACAGTGCCCATATCTGTTTTCCTAACCGAGGGCCCTGGGGTGCGAAGCATATGTTCCGGTCAGGTAATCAGCCTAAAGCTAAATCCTCTGTGTTTAGTTCCCGAGCATGATTGGTACTCAGTTAATCGATCGACTGAAAGGATGAAAGATTGAATTGACCTAGCCTGAGAATCGTACCTTGGACTTGTATCTTAGTTGCACTAAGTCACCGTGCTTAACAAATGTAAAAGTTTGGGTGAATTTTGTCATATAGGTTTCCAAGGAACAGAAGTCTATAGAGAAATGTGGGACTGAAAGATGTAACTCAGCTGTAGAAATGAAATTAAATCAAAAACTCTATTAGAACTTCCAACATGTCTTATCTCAAAGGTGAAGATAGAGAGAAGAGGTTGCCATTCAAATACTTTTTACTATTTCTGCATCAATTGCAAGCTGTGAACGTTCATTTAGCAAAATAAAATTAATTTTGTCTTATTTATGATTCTCCATGTGTCAAAACCGACTAAGTGATTTTACAATTTTAAGTATTAAAAATGAAAAATTTGAAACTTTGAAAAAGTAATTGTTCAATTCGCTTTAGCAAAGGTAAGAAACATGTGAATAGTGTAGTATATTAGATTGCGAATAATTACATCTGCTTATATCTATGATATGTAACGAGTTATTTCCCGTTTAAAAATTTTTTATGTTTTTTAAAATAAATGTATTAGTTTATAAAATCAATCACGTCTTTTTATAATTCTAAATTACATAAGTCTGGTTATTCTCTCTAACGACACTTTTACGAATTCAATGTAAGTATTTTTTTTTAAATTAGAATAGAATTTTGTTTAAATTTAAAGCAGAGCTTGATACTTCAAATTAATATATTTTCGATTATTTTATAGTGGGTACAACATTCTGTTATTATTTATATTGTGTATTCTTATTACACAATTATACTCTATTTATTATAATGTATCGTTATATTATTATATTTCTTTTATTAATACATTATATACCCATATTTATATTGTAGTATTATTTACTTTTCAAGGGGGTGCCAAAAAATGTATTGTACCCGGGCGCCAATTATACTCACTACGCCACTGTGGTGTGCAACTTATTTTTATGGAATGTAATCATGAAAATTGTTAAAATAAAATATTAAAGGCAACAGGACTTATTAACATGCAACTAAGAAGTAACACAACAACTCCATCCTCGATTCAAAGCAAATATGATGTGCTGTGATTGGTTTAAATCATCACGTGGCTCTATGCTTTCGGTTTAGTTTCACTAAAAATGGAGGAATTTAATACTTTATTTTAAAAAGGCGATCTATTTGAATTAAAATATGTGTATAATTTGACAAGAAGGAGCATAGAAACATTACGGTAAGTCTTTATTTCTTATTATTAATTAAATGACTAAATCAAGTCTTCATATTTGTGATTTTTCACCATGATACAAACTTTCCTATTCGAAAGTGTGAATAAATGAATTCTATTGAATTTATATTCATGTAATATTTATAATATTTGAAATTTCTGTTTTATAGATAATGTTTAATAATATAAAAATGTGTTGGGAAATTTTATTTTTTATTTCAAATACTATTTTCTGCCAAATTTTAATTCATTATTAATTAATAATAAATTATAATGAACGCATATTTAAATTCTTTTAATTTCCAACTGTGTGAATATGATTATTAATTTTCTCGTTGATTTAAATATCCAATATATATTATAAAAATATTTTTTAATATATTTTATTGTATTGAATTAATTAAAAGTGCGATTTATATCAAATATAGCATTTTACCAATGAACAAGAATAAATTTTTTCATAAATAAACTTCGAAGCTTTTTAATTTAAATGTTAATACAATATAAAGCAAATAATAATCTACAGAATATTACTTGACAGTATGCATTTTATTTATTAAAATTTCAATGGTAATTTTTGATTTGATTGTTACTATGTAAAAGCATTCGTAGATACAACGAAAACAAAATTTTATATGTATCAAAATCTATTATTAATTTGTATAATATTTTAGAATTTCCAACTAAAAATTTTGTTCTGGTATATTCTGTATAATGTGTAATCAAATAATCAAAATAAGTTTTATGGAGACTGAGAAAATGTTAACTATATATATATATATATATATATATATACATTGTTATTACTACAAGTAATAATTTCATTTTGCCTGTCAATGTATTTGTTGTTACTAATCTCATCTGATATAGCTCCGCTATATTAAATCCATAAAGCAGTAAACCTTCAAAAAATCGAGGAAAAGGAGAGGTCTCTTAAGAAACTCTTCCATAGTTAAATCCGTGCAATCAAGTAGGTGCTGAGGACTAGCCGCGCTGGAATTGCACTTCTTACAAGTTGTGAAGAGTTTAATTTGCCCCCTGAAAGTGAAACTCCTAGTATGACCACTGGTAAATCTACGGATAGCGGTCTGTTCAGCACGAGACCCTTGCATGCTTGCGTCAAAACCAGTTGTGACTTGGGGTGACAATCCAAAGTTTGTTGACTCTACTTTTGCGGAGAGAAAACAATTCTGAAAAAGTGAGGGTCATTTCTGGAGAGACTGGAAGGGAAGTACCGCCCTTAGCCAACTGGTCAGCACTTTCAATCCAGCTAAAACAAGTTAAAAAGAGTAGGGCTTAAGACAGATCCCTGAGGGACCCCTTGTGAAAGTTTAAAATGGCGAGAAATAGAGTTACCAATTTGGTAACTCTATTTCTCTATTAACTCTAATGTATCTGTTGTTGTTGGTAACTCTATTTCTCTATTAACTCTGATGTATCTGTTTTGTAAAAAGTCAGATATCCAAGATAGGGCATTTCCTCGGATATCAAAATAGTCATATAGTTTGATAAGCAATTTATTTGTCCAGACCCTTTCAAAAGCCTTAGTTATATCTAGAAAGGCCAATACAGAATGATGTGTGGGACGCTTGTTTTGGGCATCTCTGATGCTCTGGCTGAGGAAAAGAACCTGGTCCATAGTGTTATAGCCTCGCCTAAAGCCATATTGCTCTTGAGGGATCAAATTATTTTCTTGAAGGTAATGCGTTATCCTGGAGAGTAACATCTTTTCTATAATCTTGCAAGGGATGCATGTCAGAGCAATAGGTCTATAGCTCTCAGGAGAATCAGCAGGTTTGCCAGGTTTTCTTATTGGAATAACGAGAGCTCTTTTCCAATCATGGGGAAGTCTAGCACTCTTCCAAGATTGATTGTAGACTGTCAACAGCCGCTGCCTTCCCGCTGGACCCAGATGTGTCAACATGTGGCCAAAAATACCATCTGGTCCGGGTGACTTGGAGGGATCAAAATTCTTGAGGGCAAGATCTAGTTCATGAAGAGAAAAACAGTCTTTAAAAATATAAATGCCGACAGTAGAGATGTGGTATCCATGAACTAGTCTTCTGGCATTAATCTCAGTAAGCTTGTCATTTTGATTAAAGGATAAATGGCTTGTTCTGCTGTAATGGCCACGCAATAAATCTGCATTGGCCTTATCATTCTGTGGGATGTTACCCTGTTGTCCTAGTATGGTGTTAGTTTTCACTTTGTGTTTGATTTTTTTCCAAGACACTTGGCAAGTTTCCATAACTTGGTGCCTGGAGTTCTGAAATCTAGTTTTTTGCCGAAATCCTTCCACTTGCTTCTCTTTAAATCACAGTATATGCATTTGATTTTAGCATTCATTTCCTTGAGCTTTGCCCTTTGAGAACTGTTACTGTTCATTAGGGTACTGTGTAATCTATTTCTTTCTTCAATAAGAAGTTTAAGTATTTCAGAACAATGAGTAAAATATTTTTCTCCTAGGAATGGATTTCTTGGCATCATGAATGATAATTTGCTTGAAATTGGACTAGCAACTTTCAGTATCTTCAAAGGAGCCAGAGTTGTTAAAGGCTTGTTCAGTGAGCATTTCAAAAGGCCTTTGTAAAGTTCCAATGATAGTTTTTTGAACTTGGTTTTTGAGTGCTCCTATTAATTTCTATAAGGATTTGCGGGTAGTCACTGCCCACGCTATGAAGGACTTGCCAACTACAAAAAGGAAAGATAACAGAGCTGGTAAAAGTCACATCAAGGGCTTCGGTTGAACTGTGGCTAAAAGTATGATTGAGTTGGCGTCCCATCGTTAAGGAACAGAAATGACTTATTATACGTCATATCCAGATGATCTAATCCACGTCGATTGTTATCAGAATAACCCCAAGAAGTATGTTTGGCATTGAGATCTCCAACAAAAATAATACCTTCGTCAGAATGGTCAAGAAAGGGTTCAGGTAAAGTATTGAAGTTGGGAAGGTGGTATGCATTGATTAGCTTAACAAGGCTGCCTCTCCAGGGAAAAGAAATACCCTGAACTTCTAGATCAGAGACCGAAGAAGATGGAAAATCAATGCTGTAATAATTAATGACTCTAATAAGTAGAGCCAATCCGCCACCACTTCCAGAATTTCTATCTGCTCTCAGAATGCGAAAACCCTTAACTTTAAGATTGGTCCTCGCAATTTAAATTGGTTTCTTGAAGAGCAATAGTCTGGGCTTTATAAGTATCTGCTAGATCCAGTAATTGATCAAACTTCACACACGGCCATTACAGCAGATCTTTTATCTACTTATGTCTTTTATCTTTTATCTACTTATGTCTTTTATTATATTGTAGTTTTTTCTTGTATTTTTAAAAATTATTTCACTTGCATTGTATTTAGTATATGTGATGCAAAAGCATAGTTTCAAAATTTTTTTGTTGTAATCTGTAAGAAAAATTATTCATTTAGTTTCACCTGTTTTTCAGTTATAGTTGATTGATACAAAAATGCTTTAACAAATGCTTTAAAAATAAATTTATGTATGCATGTATATATTTTTATTTAATTAAAAATCCATTTTGTAAATTATGATAAGGGCTATATCTATTTCATAACAATGAAAAAATCCAAAATTATTTTGTATTTGTTTCATTGTATATCAATAATTTATCATTTTCGCCACATTCTTATAAAAATTTTCGAAAACTACTAGATAATTATTAACTTACTAACTTAAGTTACTACGTTTTAATTAATTAATGATAATACCAATTTTTTAACAAATTACACTTGCTGTAAATTACAATAAAAATTTCTATTAATTTAATATATATGATTATCCTTTATTACAGATAGATTTGGAATTTGATATCCAGATGTTGATTGTTTTCTATATAAAGAATATTATTGTATGTTCAAAAATTTGCCCTGTAATATGGAATAAATATATGAGGATTCAGAATGATAGTATTTTTTAGGCTGAATATAATTCCAATGTAGAATATAATTATGTTGATATTTGATTCCTTGCAGCTTTATTTTTTAATAAATAAGGCTTTATCTTTTTTAAAGTATTATTCTTATGGAATTTTTTGGTATTAAAGTTTATTTAGACATTTTAATGAGAATACAAATATAAAATTATGGTTTTTTTTCCGAATTAGGTGAAGAGGTTTGTAGATGAAGAACAATACTCACAAAAGTAATCAACTACTCTTGCTTTGCTTGTGGTCAAAAGCATTAATGTCGGATATGCAAGAATAAAAAGCGTGCAATATTTTACATAAATGTCATCATGTATTTAATATTAAGTACGATGATAAATTTACTGTATTTTATGCTCTCATAGACTATATTACTTATAAATTAAAAAATGGTTCAGTTAAGACTTTAATTTAACCTACACATTTTTACTATAATCTATCAAGATTTTAGTTTTGCAAAATACAAGCATTAAAATACATATTATCTTTTTTATTCTTATTTTAATTGTATTCCTATTTTGGTTTTTTAAACTGACAATAAAACTGTCGAGCTCTGATATTAATTTGACACCATAAACATAAGAATTTCTGTATACATATTATTCTTTAATTTTTTCTGTATTAAAAATTAAATAAGTGTTTTTTGTATAATCTTGCATTTTATTTTAATTTCAGTCTTAGTTTCATTGAAGTTATTTTCTTTTTAATTTAAATTTGGAAAAATATATTATAAAACAAGATTTATTTGAAAAATATAAGTCAGTTTTGTTCAACAGAATAATCTAAATATTTGTCTTTATCCTCCTGTTATTTTAAAAATGCATATTATCAAAATTCAAAAATAAATATTAAGCTTTACTATAAATAATTTATTTTTCAAAAGAACTTAAATTATATTTACTTATATAAAATATTCGTGTATTTTTTTAAATTTTGTTTTTTTGTTGGGCCTATAGTAAACTAAACTGAAAAATAAAAAGTTTGGCGATTTTTTCTTGAGAGTACTACACTTACACATAAAATTAAATCGATATAAATAATATAATAAATGGCTGAACAAGTTACTTGATAATGTATGTAATTTAAAACCATTATAATTATCCAAATCAATTAAAATGTCATATTCAATTGTACTGTTATATTATAGAATGACGAAATCATTATCTTTTTATTGTAATTGTCAAAAAAAGAAAAAAATACGTAAATCCTTACAATAAAGAATTCAAAACCTAATTTCCGCACTAAATTTCCAATATAAAAAAAATCAGCAATTCTTCTATAAAAGATTGAAATTCACTCTTTTTTCTATCTAATTTACCCCTTTAAGCGATTTGTTGTTTCTCTCCTTAAAAAGGGTGGTTTTCCCGCATCTTTCAAAATTGAATTTCTATCTTGATGAATTTAACCTACTTCAATGAATTTCTATCTTAAAGATTGGTTGAATTTTGTGAAAATGAAAGAGTGAAATTTCACTCCTTAGTGAGATCCACTCGATCTTTTAAGAGTGTACTTTTTAACAGTCATAGACATTTTCAGCAAAAATGAGTGGGCTGTACCTATATATATTCGTAGAAAAACTGAAGAAGTGACTAAGGCTTTAAGAAGATGTACACTCTTAAAAAAATCGAGTGGTTTTTCACCACTCGATGAGCGACAGATATTTAGTGCTCCAAAAAGATGTAAATTGAATCCTTTCCTACTTAAGTGGGGAAAGAAGTGCTCTATCCAACACTCCATTCTCGATTCAAAGCAATTTCCACTCTCTTTTGATGTGTTTATGGCAAAAAAGCAAATGGGATGTGCTCTGATTGGTTGAAATCATCACGTGGCTCTATACTTTCGGTTTAGTTTCGCTAAAAATGGAGGAATTCAAACCTTCATTTTGTAAAAGCGATCTTTTTGAATATTTAAAAAATATAATTGGTCAAGAATTAGCGCAGAAACTTTACGGTAAGTCTTTATATCTTATCATTAATTGAATGTTTAAATGAAATCATCATAGTTATGTTTTTTTACTATTTTATAAACTTTCGAATAGAATTCGTTTTCAATTAATGTTAATACTATGTAAAATTTTTAATTAAAAGAATTTAATAATATGAAAATATTTGGAAATTTTATTTTATTTCAAATACTTTTTTCTACCAAAATTTAATTAATTCTAAACTAATAGTAATTTATAAAGAATACATTTTTAAATTTTTATACTTTCGAAAATGAGTAAATGTGACAATGGAAGAATTTAGAAATTTCTCGTCGATTTAAATATCCAATGTGTATTATAAAAGTTTTATTTTAATATAGTTTATTGCATTGATTTAAAAGTGCGGTTAATATCGAATACATTACTCAAGTGTTTTAAAAAAATATATTTTCGCATAAACATTTCGAAGTTTTTAATTCAAATATTAATGCAATATAAAGCAAATATTAATCTACAGAATATTACTTGATAATATTCTATAAACTATAATATAAAACTTCCCTATTTTAATTTAACTAAGAATTTACTTTTGAGTTAGAATTGATTTATATTTTATTAATCATTTGAATACTTTGTAAACATAATTAGTTCTATCAAATGATTTAACAATGAGTACTACTGAAGAAAAAGGCATATCAATTAAAAATTTTATTCAATTATTAATTTTCATGCATTTTTAATTACAAAAATAAGTTATTATATTCATACTTTGTACTTCTTTTCATATATTTTTGTGTAATTCTGAATTTAATGTTTTGATTGCTAACTGATAATAAAGATTTAGTTTATCATTTGAAATAGATTTAAAATTAAAATATATATTTATATAGTTCTTTTAATATTTCAGGATAAACATTGCAATTATTACTAATTTTATGATTTTTTAACATCCATTACGTGTATTCCAAAAATCATAAAATGAATAACTACATATGTTATAAGTGTAATGCTAAAACTAAAAGCATATGTGCTTTAGGCAGGCATTTTAGAAGAAAACATCATCTTTCTCTTACAGGTGATGGTAGTAACGTATTTGTTTGTGGCATAGAAATCTGTAGAAAAAGCTTTCGCCATTTTTCAAGTTTAGCTCGACATTATTTAACTAAACATAAAGTAATAAATGAGAAGAAACTAAACTTGCATACATTAAATTGTTCTAAAAATTTAGTTGAGGAACTTTCAAGTTCACTGAATAAATCAGAGTTAATACATATTCCTTCCAAAATTCCTACGATAATTGATAATCAAAATATAATGTTAAATGAGAAAGATAAAAAAACATTTCCATTCATAATTAAAAATATTGCTGCAAAAGCGATTTTAAATTTACAAAGTCGTAGTGACATCTCTTTTACTGCTGTTGATCAAATGATTAATATATGTGGAAATATAACCACAAATATTGTTTCAAAGATAAAAGATGATGTTGTTAACTTTGTACAACAAAGTGGTATAAGTACCCAAGATCAAAATTACTTAAATTTGATGTTGAAGTTTGAACAGTTTTCAGATCCCTTTAAAGGTTTGAAAAAAAGACAAGAACAAATAAAGTACTACAAAACTGAGTTTGGATATTTTAATCCCAAGGAAATATTTTTAGGTTGCAGAAGTGATCAGGAGTATAATTCAGTATTGGAAAATTATGAGGTAAAAATTAAAAATGATACTTTTCAATATATATCAATTGTCCATACTCTTTCTTCAATTTTAAGTAATCCTGAAGTATTTAATTATCTGAAACTTCAAAAAGTTTCCAATCCTGAGAATATCTTAAGAAAATTCTCAGATGGTGATATACATAAAAAGCATCCATTTTTTCAAAAATATTCTGATGCATTTGAAATTCAATTATATTTTGATGAACTGGAAGTGTGCAATCCTTTAGGTTCCAAAACGAAGATTCATGAATTAGGAGTATTTTATTTTACAATTCTAAATTTTCCCACTCATCTAAACTCAGCAATGACAAATATTCATTTATTGGCCTTATGCCATTCTCAAGATTTGAAGAAATATGGGTTTTCTGCAATACTCCAACCTTTTATGCATGATATAAAGTTATTGGAATCTGATGAGGGAGTTCAGGTTAATGTAAAAAATAAATCTGTAATTTTGCATGCGTCAATAGCCATGGTTTGTGCTGATTCTTTAGCATTGCATGCTCTGTTTGGCCTTCTAAGTCCATCTGCTAAGCATTTTTGCCATTTATGTATGGTTAGCAGGGAAGAAATGCAATACGAGTTTAGAATTACCAAGTTTGAAAAAAGGCATAGAACACTGCATGCGCAACATCTGCAACAAGACGGAAAATCTAGTTGCAGTAGTTCAGGTGTAAAAGAGGGTTGCATTTTAAATGATTCAAAATATTTTCATGTTACTGAAAATTTTTGCTTTGATGCAATGTGCATGATTTATTAGAGGGTATATGTCCAATGGAAGTAAAATTATTTTAAAATAATATACGTAATGATGAACAAATTGATTGAATAACACTTGAAGACATAAAAGAACGCTTTGCATTCATTTAAATATGGTATCCTTGAAATAAAAAATAAACCATCATCAAATTTTTCTAAAGTAAGCATACAAAATATAAATGATCATAGTTTAAAACAAAGATCTGCTCAAATGTGGTGTCTTATGAGAGTTTTTCCTTTTATTATATTTGATTTAATCCCTATGAATGATTATTTATATCTTTTACATTTATTGTTAAGAATAATGCAAATTATTTTTTCTCCAGCCTTGACAAAAGGCGCATTAAGCTATTTAGAAAATCTGATATTAGAGCATCATGAAAAATTTAAAGAACTTTTCCCAAACTGTAAATTTATTAATAAACACCATCACATGTTACATTATTCAGAGTGTATTGCAAAATTTGGTCCCATGATTCGAATGTGGTGCATGAGATATGAAGCTAAGCATAGTTTTTTTAAAAAACGTGCATTAATTAATTGCAATTTTAAAAATATTGCTAAGAGTTTAGCAAATGCTCATCAGTTATTTCATTGCTTATCATGGGGCTTGAAAGATAACACGAAAAAAAATATGCAAATAATAGGTGTAAAATACAGGCCAATATTGTTTTGTAAAAAATGTGATGTATTACTTCAATATAATTTAAAAATCTCTGATACAGTTCGAATTCCAAAAAAAGTAAAGTTGAATGGTACTGAATATCGCAAAGGTTTATTCATTTGTTTAAATAATAGTCAAAATACATCTGAAGAATATCCAATATTTTCAAAAATTCTTGAACTCATTGTTACAGACTGTGATGACTTTATTATTTTCATACAAAAGTGGAAAACTGTTTTGTATCAACCTTTTTTAAATGCATATTGCATTAAACCTTTAAAACAGGAAACTTACACATTGGTTAATTCTGAAATACTTACTGATTGGCATGTGTATAACATATGGCAACCTTTTGGATCTAATGACAAATACATCTCATTACGGCATATTATTTTATGACTAATTGTTATTGTAAGAATAACAACATTTATTGTTAATTTATTGAATTTTCTAACAGATGAAGACATAGATGGGGAATTACTAATTGATCTGACTGATAATGATCTCAAAAGCATTGGTTTAACTCTAGGAACAAGAAAGAAACTTTTAAAGCTAACAGCAAACCATAAGTTACCATTGGAATCAGATGCTAAAAGATCTGTTTAACAGAAAATCCAGCAGTAAATTTTGAAGTTATTTCAGTAAGTAATCTAATACTGTAATTTTAATGAATATTTTTTACAATTTATAAATTTATGTTAAATTAATATTTAAATAAATTAAAAATTGTTAAAATAATAACAGCAGTATTTTAGCTTTATTGTAAACTTTTAATTTCTCTGGTTTGATTTTCAGTGTAGTGAACCTAAAATAGAGGAAGACATTATACAAGATAATGATGAGACAGTTGTTCCACAGATACAATGTATACACAGTACATATTCATATTCTGAGGTAATAACTGGATTTCAATATAATGTATACTATATATATATATATATATATATATATATATTAATTATATATTTGTAATTCACCCACATAAAAATATAGATTTAAATTAATATTATTTGTAGTTAGATGTGTGTGTGTGTATTTAAAAATCTTCGACAGTAGTCAATTTTATTCTTTCTGTAGGTAAACATTATGTACTGCAGTTATAAGCATGAAACAAAAACTTCTGTATGAAAAATTATTTTATCAAAAAAATAAAAATTTTAGCCTTTATTTTATGAATTGTTTAACATTAGAATGTTTGATAGTTCTTAAACAGGATGTCTATAATTGTGCATCATGAAGATTATGGATCATTAACTGAGTGAATAAAAATATCTTAATTGATCTTGCCTGATATAAAGTTGATGAATAAATATAATATAAATATTTTTTAACTAAAATGTATGAAATCTTAACCATTATGACCTTATTAACTAATTAGAAAATTTAAAGGAGACATTTGTTTTCAGTAATTTCAAGTAATTTATGTAAAATGTGTATGGAAAATAAGATTGTTTAAAGTAATAGTATCTAAATAAAAACAATATTTTTTCTGTTCCTAAGAATATTGCACTGCTTTATATTTCTGGAATATTATTAAAATTTAGTTCACAATAATAAAATTCATATTTTTTAATTTTATTACTTTAATATAATTGCAAAATTTAAAAAAGTATTTTATGTATTTCTCTTATATTTGAGAAATAAAGTACATGCCTTTAAATTTTTAAATTTTTGTTTTTATAATTTTTTAAAACTTAATCCAATTCCTATTTTTGCTATATAAATTCATTAATTATTGAGATGAGTTATATTTTATTATGATAAATATTTGAATAATTCAAATTTAAGTAATAAAAGAAATCTAATATTTTTTATTAGTTAGATGTGAAACATCTCATGTAACAGTTTACTCTTTATGCTTATATTTCATTATAGTACAATATGTTTTTGAAGATTATACGGAATTTATGTTTGTATATTTAAATATTAAAAAGTGAATTTTATGATAAATTTGTAGTTTTTTACAAAATATGCTTTTAAAATATATTAACTTGTTTTTCTGCAGAATATTAATGTCAAAGAAATTATAAGAAGTACTTCGAAGGGTAGAAATATCTTATCCTTTATAGAAAGCTCTAAAATATCTGATGTTGCAATTCCGAGAAGTATGGTAAATGAAATAGTGAGGATATGTGTGGATGCTTTGATATATGACCTAAAAACGTAGTAAGTAATTACATTTTTTCTCAAACGCAAATTTTTGCAAATTTATAAGTATTTAAATATCTCATAGTATAAACTAATTCCATATTTAAATTAAGTTTTCAATGAATTTGTTCAGTTAAAAATATGAAATTTTTGTGTTTATCTTCTTAACAACAGTTTAGGTTTAAAGATAAAAAAATATAAATAATTTTATTAATGATTAATATCTTTAAACTATTATAAGATTTTTAAACATAAATTTGTTTTATAGAAAATTTGAATTCATTTAAAAACTATCAAAAATCCAAATGTAATTTTTTACTTGGAAAAAATTTAGTTGCTATTGATGTAAAAATAACTTTTTTTCGTTGCACTACTTCCATAACATTACTTAAAAAGTATGCTCTGTGAAATTAGTCTACAATATTTTCAATTTATCTAATTCGAATTTGATAATCAATTTTATGACTTGTAAAATTGAAATTCATGACTTCAATTTTTAGAAATCTGTGATACATGATATATTTTTCAGCTATCCCTCATCTGAGCAAAAGCTCAGTTGGGCAAAAGCAATTGTTAGAGCAATACCTGAATTAAAATCTGAAAGAGACGATGTTGAAGGATATGTAAGCCTTTTATTATTAATTACTCTTTCATCTCTAAATAAAGTGTAAAAATTCTGTTGCTTGTATTTTGTATTTTAATTTTACAGGAAGCATTTTACGATCCAGTGAGCAGAACTGGAGCAATAGAATATAGATTAAAAACTTTACGTTTGTCATTATCACCATCAAAGAAAAAAAATAAAGTTAGCAAAAGCAAACCAGAAATGTGTTATTTTGAAGAGGATGAAATGCTATGTGAAGATGACATGGCTGATCAGGTATATGCTGTATAGTGTGTAATCAAAATAAGTTTTTGGAGACTCAGAAAATGATAACAATTGTTTTTACTACAAATATTAATTTCATTTTTTATAAAATTTTGAAATTAATTTTTAAGTTTATATAAGTATGCAGTAACTTTAGTTAAATGACTTAAAAATTCCAATCAATATATATTTTCAGTTAAAATTTCTAAGTTTTTTTGTTTTAAAAGAATAAAAGGTGACTATTCATTAAAGCTTGAGAAATTTTAATTATTTTTAGATCATTTTTAAAATAAAGGTTTTGTTTATTTTACTGCTAAAATCAAGTTCTAATTAATTTTAAAATAAATTTATAGTGCATTTAAATTTTTAATGATATTTATAATTCACTATGGTTAGTTAAAAATATTGAATTTTAATTGACCATAGCAAAATTTTTATTTATTTTTTTGAATTTTATATTTTTAATTGACTATAGTGAGTTACATGGTGTGAGTATGTATGTAATATGATATTTTTTCTTCCAGATAAAATGGTTGCAATTCGAAATGCCGAATGAAATATATAAAGAAAAAATATTTCAACTGATGAAAGAAACATTTAAAATAAGAAGGCAATTTGTTATGAAAAATAGTCCATCTATCACAGAAATTATTTCTAAGTATCCGAAATTGACTGCTTTTAATGGAGCATTGGTAGGTATAAAACTTCTATTTTTGCATAGTTCCTCTTAGGCATGAATTTTAAAATATTAATAAAAGTATTAAACTTTTATATCAACATTATTTTCTAATGTTGCCACAATGACTTAAGCACACCCGAATTTACAATTGCTTACATAATTTACATATTTGGATTTTTAATGGCGGAACTTAAAAAAATTCTGTACTAGCAGTTCAAAATTTTTGATTGCATGCCAATAAAACATTTTAAATTATTTTGATGCCAAGAGAATTTTAATTATAACTTTGTTAAGAAATTTTTAAAAAAAATAGAAGAAAGTTCTCGCTTTCTTTTAGAACTCATTTTACTGCAATATATTTGATTACTAATATATATGTGATGCTAAAGCTGGCTTAATAAATTTTTAGTTCAAATTGTAAAAAAATTATTTATATTCACTTGCTTTTTAACTAGATTAATTTTCTTGAAAATATTTTAACATTAGAAATAAATTTATATATGCATACATATCTGTTTATTTAATGTTTAACAATCCATTTTGTAAATTATGATAAGGGTCATAACAAAATGTCTATTTCATAAAAAGAAAACCAAAATTATTTTCTTTATAAATATTTATGTTTCACTGTATATCAAGAATTTATCACTTTTGTCATGTCCTTATAAAAATATTTCAGAAACTACTAGATAACCATTAATTTATTAACTTCAATTATTGAGCTTTAATTAATTAATCAATATTTTTTTTACAAATTACATTTGATTTCTATTACAATAAGAAAATGAGTACAAATAATTCTCTTTATTACAGATAGATTTGGACTTTAATATTTTACATCCAGAAGCTGGCTGTTTTGTTAGTAAATTTCCTGCGTACTATGCTCCTAAAATTTTAACATATGTTCGAAAAACTCGCCCTCTTATATGGAATAGATATGTGATGGTTCAAGATGGTAGTATTTTCTAGATGTTTATAATTTTAATAAAGAATATGTATAGTTACATAGATATCTTATTCTTTGACTATTTTTCATTGTATTAGAGATATTAATATTAGATTGGTTTCTTTATGCAGACAATATCAAAGCCTTATTGATGCTAGTTGATTTATTACCTGCTCCAATATCAAGAAAAAGTAAAAAAAAGGTCTGTACTTGAGCTTATTTTTCTGCAATCTTTATGACAATAATATCCTTCCTAAAACTTAGAATGCTCAAATATATGTACATTGTGCTTTTCTTATTTTTTACTGCATAATGAGTAAAATTGTTTCAAGCAGCTTTATTTATGCCCTTATAAGTTGTAAAAGTCTGACTAATGATTTTTAATATTTATTTAAATTAAATATACCCAAGATTTCAAGTTTTATTATGTTTCTTGCTCATGCTTCTTATTTTATATAATTACTGGGATTTTATTTTGTTAAATTCTGTATAAAAAAGTAAACTATAAAATACTATTTTAGCACAATGCTGATGGATTCATACGAAATCCTTATCAAATATCGGAACGCTTAGTGAAATTTATTGGAGTAAGTCATATTATAATAATATCTATTTTTTTTTTTTTAATGTTTGTGTAAAATTCTAAATAATATAAGTTTTATAATTATTACTTTGTCTGAAAATAAAGTTTCATTTTTTTAGTATTCTTGTGAAATTTTATTTTTAAGGTTTATATAGACTAATGAGAATGCAATGTTACTGTAGGTATTTTAGTTACTAAGCTTTTCTTTTGAACTAGGTGAATGGTTCCTTAGAAGAGGAAAAAAAATCAAAAGTAGTAATTCAACCACATTTATTATGTTGTAATCAGAAAGAAGATAAAAATATGAAGTATTTTTTGTGCTTGGATAATGAATTCATAGATGTTGGTAACGAAGCAATAAAAGCTTTTGACATTTTATACAAGAGCCATCATGTATTTAATGTTGAATATGACGAAAAACTGGTGATATTCTATTGCTTTATGGACTACATAATATATAAACTAAAAAATGGCCCAGCTGGGACATTAGTTGAAACTGTGCATACTTTGCTATGCGCAATTAAAACCTAAATTTTGAAAATTGCATGTTATTATTTTTATTTTAATATTATGTACTATTATTTTCAGTATTCTTTATAGTATTCATATTTAGTATATTTATATTGTAAATTGTAATAAATTGAGAAACAATATTAATTTGATATCTTTAAAATTTCTGTGTACATATTCTTTTTTTTTTTTTTTTTGTATTAAATATGAATAAACTTTCGTATAATTTTGCATTTTATTTGTCAATATTCATTTTTTGTTTCATAGAAGTTATTTTAAATTTAAACAAAAATTTGAAGAGTAAAATATATCTTAAAACAAGATTCATTTTTGAAACATTTATAAATCTGTTTTGTTCAACGGAATAATCGGTAAGTGTGTCTTTACCTCCTAAAACTTAAAAATAAATAATTAACTGTTCTATAAATGTTTCAAAAGAACTTGAGACACTATTTACTTATCAAAAATATTCATGTATTGTTTGGATTGTGTACAATTTGTACTGGTAATGCTTGTAAAAATTACTTTTGTACTTGATTTATCCATAGCAAACTAAACTAAAGAAAAGTAATGTGAAAAATTTCTATTAAGAGATTAATTTGCTTAAAACTAAATACATAGGAATTAATGTAAAAATGGCTAAACAATTAACTTGATGTTGAATATAATTTAAAAACCACTATACACTCTTAAAAATTAGTGATTTTCCCTACTTAAGGAGTGATAGATATCTTGTACTCCATAAAGATATAAAATGAATCCTTTTGTACTTAAGTAGAGAAGTTTTCTTTCAAACACTACATCCTCGTTTTCAAAGCAATTTTTAAGCTTTTTATGACCTGTTATTCACCTGTTTTTCAGTTATAGTTGATTGATTAAAATGCTTTTAACATTAAAAATAAATTTATGAATGCATGTATATATTTTATTTAATGTTTAAAAATCCATTTTGTAAATGATGATAAGGGCTATATCTATTTCTTAACAAAGAAAAACTCCAAAATTATTTTGTATTTGTTTCATTTTTGCCACATTCTTATAAAAATTTTCAAAAACTTCTAGATAATCATTAATTCACTAGCTTAAGTTACTACGTTTTAATTAATTAATGATAATACCTTTTTTTAACAAATTACACTTGCTGTAAATTACAATAAAATTTTATTCATTTAATATTCTATTAAATAGTTCTATTAATTTAATATATGATTATATTCTCTTTATTACAGATAGATTAGAATTTGATATCCAGAGGTTGACTGTTTTCTCAATAAATATCCTGCGATCTATGCTTGTAGAATATTATTGTTTGTTCAAAAATTTATCCTGGAATATGGAACTAATACGAGAGAATTCAGGATGATAATATTTTTTAGGCTGTATATAATTCCAATACAGAATATAATCATGTAGATATCTGATTTCTTACAGCTTTATTTTTTTTTAATTAATAAGGCTTTATCTTTGAAGTATTATTCTTATGAAATTTTTGGTATTAAAGTTTATATGAACACTTTAATGAGAATACAAATATTATAAAAATTTTAGTTATTATGTTTGTTTTTATTCGAATTAGGTGAAGAGATTGGCAGATGAACAATGCTCAAAAGTAATCAACTACTCTTGCTTTGCTGTGGTCAAAAGCATTGATGTCGGATATGCAAGATTAAAAATCGTTTAATATTTAATAATTAAATACAAGCATTAAAATGCATTTTATATTTTTATTCTTATTTTAATAGTATTCTTATTTTGTTTTATTAAACAGACAATAAAACTGTTAATCTCCAGTATTAATTGGACATCATGAACATAAGAATTTCTGTATACATATTTTTATTTAATTTTTTTGTATTAAAAATTAAATAAATGTTTTTTGTATAATCTTGCATTTTATTTTTAATTTCATTCTTAGTTTCATTGAAGTTATTTTCAGTTTAAATTAAACTTGGAAAAAAATATATCATAAAACAAGATTTATTTGCAAAAATATAAGTCAGTTTTGTTCAACATAATAATCTACTTAAATATTTTTATTTATCCTCCTGTAATTTCAAATATGCATATTATCAGTATTCAAAAATAAATACTAACTATACTACAAACAGTTTATTTTTTCGAAAGAACTTAAATTATATATTTACTTATATAAAATATTTATGTATTTTTTAAATTGTGTACAATTTGTTGTACTAATAAAGTGTATCAAAATTAATTTTGTACTTAATGAGCCCATAGTAAACTAAACTGAAAAATAAGTAGTGTGACGATTTTTCTTGAAAGTACAACACTTACACATAAAACTAAGTCAATATAAATAATGTAATAAATGGCTGAACATTTGATAATGTATGTAATTTAAAAACCCCTATTCAAATCAATTAAAATGTCATATTCAATTTACTGTTACATTATTGAATAAAGAAATCATATATCTTTATATTGTAATAATAATAAAGCATAAATCCTTATAATAAAGAATTCAAAACCTAATTTCTGCACTAAATTGCCAATATTAAAAAAAAATCAGCAGTACTTCTATAAAAGATTGAAATTCACTCTTTTTTCCATCTAATTTGCTCCTTTAAACGATTTGTTGCTTCTCTCCTTAAAAGGAGTGGTTTACCCGACTCTTTCAAAAGAGTGAATTTCTATCTTAAGGATTGGTTGAGTTTTGTGACTATGAAAGAGTGAAATTTCACTCCTTCTGAGTGAAATCCACTCGATTTTTTTAAGAGTGTAAAGCTAAAATTTCTCTTAAAATCCAGATTGACAAGGGGACCAAGTTCATTAACGTAGAGACACAGCTTTTGTTTAAAGAGAACAAGAGCCACTGGTTCACTACTGAAAACGTAAAAATTAAATGCTCCGTGGTAGAACGATTCAACAGAAATCTAAACAGTAAAATTCCGAAATATTTAGTGGCTAATAATAAAAATCGATACATAGATGTCTTGGATCAGTTAGTGAAAAATTATAACAATTCTTACTGCAGAAGTATCAAGATGACGCCGGTTGAGGCCAGTCTAGAAGAAAACAGTGGTAAAGTCTACCACAATTTGTTTAAAGAAAAGGTCATACATAAACCCAAATACCAAATCGAAGATAAAGTCAAAGATATAATAAAGATGGAAACATTCATGAGCTGAAAAACTGCTGTCGAGAAAGTAATATATATTATTCCAGGGTATTCGAAGCTTAAAAAGTCTGAACTAATTGAGCTCATTCAATATCATAATGGCTTTTCCAGTTTCCATAATGACTTGTTCAGCAATTCCAAGTAAAAAATGAAAACTTAAAATCAGGTGTTGTGGTAAGTTATACAAGAAATTTAGCATAAATAAGCACTTGAAAACTAAAGCTAATCAAAACTATAAGCCTAAGAAAGCAACCACCTGCCAGGAGGATGATTTTGTTAATATGCAGAGCCTGAATCATGACCATTAACCAATTGCGTGAATTTTGTCGAACACATTGTATTAGAGGCTATTCCAAATTGTGAAGGAAGGCAGACATCATAGCATATATTGAGAGCGCATTGTTCAACCGTTACTTCAAATTCGATTCTAGCCTGTTTTCAGATTCACGGGGGATATGGCTGTGTACTCCCATGAAGTTGAGGCGGCTTATAAACTCGTTTGAAGACATGACATCCAAAACGAAAATAATCTGATGTTTCCCAAAGACTTTTTGAATGATATTTCGTCACAAGTCCGGGATCTTATCACAAAACACCTAAAGACGCTACGTGGTTTGAAGGTTAATTTCCAATTTCTCTGTAACTATGAAAAGGGAAAAGATGAATCGTTGATAGAAACGGAGAAAAACTTCAAAACAGAAAATGAAGTCATCTTCGAATCAACTGATTTGATATATCGGTTATTCAAAAGTTATTGACAGAAATGGAGAAGTTTGTAGCAAGGGGTTCAGGTTGGACGCTTGTGGGAATTAAAAGCCTTGTAATATGGATCAATAAATACAATCCACTGAGAGGATAATCCTACATTGATTTACCAAAAGTGATTAAAGCTAAAAAAAAGTAGTCATAAACGTACAAAATGAGGATGAGATTCATGTGGGCAATGCTCTCTGCACTACACTCAGCGGGAAAAGATGCCCAAAGAGTCACGAAATATAAACAATATGAAAATGAGTTCGAAGGCATTGAATTTTCAGTAAAAGTTGAAGATATGGTACTCGAAAGGTTTGAAAAGATAAGTAGTGCATCAGTGAATGTATATTCATACGAGGCTAAAATCAATGATATAACCTTTAAGAATAACTAAAAAAGGTTGAGAGGCATGTTAATTTGCTTTACATAAAAAACGAAGAAGGGGGCAGTTATTACTGTTGGATATAGAACTTGTCAAAATTAATAAGTACTCAATTAAGTAAACATGACATAAAAAATATCCCTGTGAAAGGTGCCTGTTATTTTATCACTCTGAGGAAGACTATTTAGACTTTACAATCCGGTTCTGCAAAAACATGAACCGGATTGTAAAAAAAAAATAAGGCTGTTAAAATAGCAATGCCTAAAAAAGGTGATTCTTTAAAGTTCAAAAATTATCATAAATCATTATGAGTACCTTTCACGATAAATACAGATTTTGAATGTTTAACGAATAAGATGGATATCTGTCAACCTGATGGAAGCACAACGCACATGCAAAAATACCGAAAACATAAACCTATGAGTTTTTTCCTTTCAAATATAAACATGAAAACTACAAATCTCCCATCATTTATAGAGGTCCCGATGCCACAAAAGTATTTTATGATACATTAAAGACTGATACCCTAACAATAAAAGAAATTTATGGCAAGAAACAACCAATCAAGATGATCGCTGAAGATAAAGAGTACTTTCAGAGAACTGATGTATGTCATATCTGTCAGTTGAACATCAGAACAGAGCCATCGCCCAATTCAAAGGAGAAAAATCCAGACCATGAAAAAGTTAAAGATCACGACCATTTACTCAACCTATCAAAATAAGACATTGACGTTACGCCGAGCACCAAAGAAAAATACATCTTAATCAGCAAAGAGGTGGGAGCAAAAATGACGGAAGTTGATAAAGAAAAGATATCAAGCTCCCTGGAATAAAATTGAGGTTTATTGATTCATGGCCAGTCTCGACAATTTAGCGAAGAATGTGAAAGAGTTCAGAGAGACGGTCAAATACTTCCCCAATGACAAGCTACATCTTGTCACCAGAAAAGGTGTATATCCATATGATTATATGCACTTCTGGAAAAAATGTGAAGAAACCAAGATACCATTAAAAAAAAACTTTTACAAAAGAATGACTGAGTCACATGAGGACTGAACACGCCAAGAAAGTCTGGAAAGCATTCAACATCAGAAATTTAGGCGAGTATTCCGATTTATACTTGAAGACTGATGTAATGATCTTGACTGATATTATAGAATATTTTAGGCATGTCTGCATTAAGACCTACAAACAGGATCCTGCATGGTACTTCACTGCACCTGAGCTCTCTTGGAATGCTATGTTAAAATCCACTGGTGTAGAGTTAGAGCTATTAAGCAATTGTGATTTGGTACTTATGATATAAAAAGTCACAAGAGGAGGTATATCTCAGTGCTGTAACAGATATGGGAGAGCTAATAATAAATACATGAAGGTAAAAAAAATATATGATAAAACAAAAGGACTCAATAATCTATCGTATCTCGACGCTAATAACCTATATGGATGGGCAATCAGCCAATTCTTGCCTTATGACGGATTTAAGTGGGGAAATGCTGATATTGATGTGACCAAAATAAGGGATGACGCAGATAAAGGGTGCATTCTAGAGTGTGACTTACAATATCCCGAATACTTGCATAATCCTTACTCGGATTTACCATTAGCCCCTGACAACAGAATACCCAATGGTTCGAAGCAGTCTAAACTTCTAACAACCCTGTGTGACAAACAACGATATATCATCCATTACAGGGTTCTAAAACAATATTTGCAGCTGGAGCTAAAGTTGAAAAAGGTGCACAGAGTTCAACCAGTCCAATTGGTTACAGAAGTATATAGACCTAAACATTCAGATGAGAACCCGGGCAACCAATGATTTCGAAAAGGACTTTTACAAACTCGTGAACAACTCCGTGTTCGGAAAGACGATGGAGAATATCGGGAAACGCCTCGATATCAGACTTCTGTGAGATTCCAAGAGAGCGGAAAAACTTATAGCTTAGCCAAATTTTAAAGGTAGAACTATATTTGATGAAAATTTGGTCACTATACATATGAACAAAACTAAAGTGTGCTTTGATAATCCCATCTATGTTGGGATGAGTATATTGGATGTATCCAAGAATTTAATGCACGATTTTCCTTATAATGTGATGAAGCCGAAGTATGGGGAGGATATTAAACTGTTATATATGGACACGGAAAGCTTCATATACGATGTAAAAACGGAGGACATTTATGAAGATATGAAAGGAATGATTGACTACTTTGATACGACGGATTACCCAGAAAATAATAAATATGAATTGTCAAGGGTAAATAAAAAGGTTCTGGAGAAAATGAAGGATGAGCATGCTGGAAAAATTATGGAAGAATTCGTAGGATTAAGATAAAAAATGTATGCCTGTAAGACTGAAACAAACTTAGTGAAAAAGTCAAAAGGAGTAAAGAAATGTGTCGTGAAAAATAGGATTACCTTCGAGGACTACAAGAATTTCCTATTCAAACGCAAAGTACAGCACTGAGTTATGAATCCAATCAGAAGCACAAAACATGAGATTCATTCCATACGTGTAAATAAGGTCGCCCTCTTTAGGGAAGATGACAAGCGTTATATATAGGAAGATGGTATTAACACATTAGTCCTCAGCCACTACGCTACAAAAAAATAAGCTCTGTGAATAAAAAAATATAATATAATAATTGGGCAAACGAAGTAGATTGGAATGAAATTTCTAAAAAAACTCTTTCCGAAAATGTTTTGAGGGGGCTGGCAGAACTCGTTAACTGGCGATATGTCTGCGAGTTCTCACCTCTGAGTGAATCCTTCATAGAGGAATATGCTGCTGAAGAAGATTGTGGGCAATTACCTCTAAATACCAGAAATTGTCAGAACATTTTATGGAAATACACGAAAAAGATTTAGATTGGAAAAGCTGATCCAGGTATCAAAAATTGACGGAGAAGTTTATGGAAGAACACACCAATTTCATTTATTGGAGAGCAATATTCCTTCATCAAAAGCTGAGTAAATCCTTCATTCAAAAATATCATGAGGAACTTGATATGGAGTTATTATCTGCTTTTCAAACACTTAGTGCAGATATGATGAGGATCTACTGAACTGGCGATATATTTTTCACGATATTAATGTTTCGATGCAAACTTCGCTTTGGAGTTCCAGAATAAAGTAGACTGGTGTTACATCTTTAAATAGAAACTGCAAATTCTGTCTGATAAATTCTCCTCTCTTCATTACAGAAAAATAGTTTGCATATTACTGAAATATGCAATCAAGAAGCATTTATAAACCCTTTCAATGAATACTCAAGAGAAAAGATAGAAATTTATCTTTTAATAGTTTTCAAACTATTAAAAGGTAAGGCCTTAGAATTCTATTTTGTATTCATAAAACTATCTTTTCTTCAGCTCTCATCAAAACTCCCAATTATTTTTTGAAACTTTTCTTCTAAACTTCCTAAGCATTCGATTAATGCATCCCTTTCAGATGATGAAAGTATCATTGATTAAAGTTTCTGAAATTCTGCTTGAAAGCTATCAATTAATGAGATGCGAGCATATACTTTAATCAAATGGGTTTTCTTTTTATTCATTTCTATTTGTTTTTGTTTATATATTTGTTGTCTTTAAATACTTAAAATATCTTTTAAGTATATATATTTGTTTCTTTTTAAGAGAAGTTTTGAAACCATTGTTTTATAAGCCTCGCATCTGAGAAAAAGGGGTTGCTCACCAAAGGAGGTATCTTTCCGTCTCAGCGATGTTTCGGGACCGTCGTTTTATGAAAATTGTTTTGGTCGCTTTTCTATGAGTGGGGATTTTTAGAGTCATTATTTTTAAAAGGGATTGTAAAATTATGGTGTTTTTTATACTATTGAACTGGATCTGATTTTTATGGAGGTTTGTGACTATTATTTTTTAAAAGTGGGTGAAAAAAATTATGGGTAAAGGATATCATTCTTTTCTAAAGGTGGGTGAGGTTTTAGTGGATAAAATAGAGTCATTACTCTCCAATAGTGGGTGAGTTTTAAGGGGTTCAAGAACTATTATTTTTAAAAGTAAGTGGAGACATCAATGGAGGAGTTGAGAACCATTAACAGTCATTGCGCCTGCTCTGGCAAATGCGCACTACTCAGATGTACACACTTCCCAGAAAAATTCTGCACACAGAAAACATTCTACAGCGAATAAATGTGCATTATAATGTCAATATTAATTCTATTTTTATATAAAGCTTTTCTGTAACAATTCTTTAAATGTCAGTAGTAATAATTTCCGAACTATAACACACATTGCTTAAAAGTAATAATTTTAAATTATCCAAAAAGTTTGCGTTGAGGTACAAAGATATTTGCGAATTAATCTTAATTTTTTTTAGCTCCGTGAACTTATATGAAATGAAATATTATCTGCATTTATTTTTTATTACTTATTCATTTTAACTCTGATGGCAATAAAACAAATTGAATAAAAAATATACATTAATACTTACAAACAAGTAAACTAAAATAGATTCTAAAGGAAATGATATTGTTTCGGACGAAAAAAAAAATCATTTTAAGACTATAAAGAGAATGAAGGTAAAACTTATCGAGAAATTGATTAGATAGTTGGAAGAACTCATTCTTATATCCAAAGAGTAATCAATAATTACAAGTAATCGACATCTCTTATCTTAAAGCGTCGGAGTAACCGACCATCTAAGCTGACTCTACGAGAAAAGATATACGTCCTAAAATCCATACATTTAAATCCAAAAATTACTGCATTAATCTCTTCATGAAGATACTATTTAAAAAATTCTTAATAAATCTGGCTATCACTATCGTGTAGCTAGTAGAAAACCATGTATTTAAACTACGATTAAGCAAAACCGTTTAAATTTTGCCAGTAAATATTTTAATAAACGTTCTGGGTTTTTTTGAAAAAGTAATATTCTATGATAAAAGTAAATTTTGTGTCTTTGGCATCAAACAATGTAAACTGGTTTGGAGAAAACAAGGTATTAGCTTTTGAGAAGCAAAATTTTGTGTCTACAGTTAAACGCAGTGGAAGTAGCGTAATGGTTTGGGGTGCCTTGCAGCAAGTGGAGTTGATCAATTAACACTTTTATAGACTCCACATTATATCATATGTATGGGATATCTATATTAAAAGAAAATTTGAAGTAGAGTGCATAAGATTTGTACCTTGGCGATAACATTTGGTTTCAACAAGATAATGATTCAAAACACACTGCCCACACAGTAAAGCTCTGGCTGTTGTACAATATCAAATATCAGTTGCATAATCCTCCACGATCTCCCCCTCAGGGGGTTTACCTTCTTTAGGTAAACACGGGTGTCACAATCCCGAGGTACCCTAGTGATCTTTCCTCTTCTATATTTTCTTCTCTCCTCTACTCTTCTGCTTTTCCTTCCTTTTCTCCCTCGTTGTGGTTTCCTCGAAAGAGTTTGAGGGCTCCCCTTGAGTAGCTTTCGCCACTCTGTTGCTATTAGCTACTCTTGAGGACTAAATCACCCACGTGTTTGCCGTGCGTGGAGACCCGTGTCCCTGGAAAGGAGGATCCTGGTAATTGAGGCCTCCTGAGACCAACACATTGCTTTGGCCTCTGCTTCAGGTAAAAGGGAGGTGTGTTGTGGTCCTCAGCACATCAATCGGCTTTATGGATCAAGCGATCGGTACATCTACTGGGTGACTCGTTAAGGGTGGAGTCCACTTCAGGGATGTACCGTGAGCGTATAGGGACTGACTAGCACTGGTACAGTTAACCTGTATCCCCTCGTAGGGTTCCGTGGTGGGTGGTGCCGTCTAGTCCCTGAATTTTAATTTATGCTGCATGGAACAATCTACTTTATCTTCACTCCCACGGGAGGAGCAATTGTCAATGTGTTCTGCAAAATTTTTTATCATTCAAAAAAGAGGGAACTTTTCAGTTTGTATCCCCTTTTGTCATAGAAAAAGTGTTTCAGCTTTCCTTGGTGAAGTGAAATCACTAAAGAAATTAAAGATCTGGCGATCTATTACTGGAAACGGCCTCTGAAAGGCAGTCTATACTGATGACGACTATGCGAACTCTGGGTGACATGGATGTGATTGTAACACCTCACGGGAATTTAAATTTTTCTCGTGGTGTGATTACGGCAGAGGATTTAGAATATACATGTACTGATGAGATACTTGAAAATCTAAAATCTCAGAAAGTATGCGCTGTAAAACGATTGACTATCAAAAGAGATGGCATTGTATTAAAAACGAATAACATAGTTTTGACATTTGCCACTCCAGATTTACCGCAATACGTAAAAGTTGCTTATTTGCGGTGTTCTGTTAGACCATACTTTCCAAATCCTCTGAGATGTTTTCAATGCCAACGCTTCGGACATTCAAAATTAGCTTGCAGGGGAAAACTTACTTGTGCCCGTTGTGCTAATGTCGGCCATGATAGTATTACCTGCAACGCTAAAGAGGCGTGTGTCAATTGCCAAGGTGACCACCCCTCCTACTCTCGCTCTTGTCCAGCCTGGCAGATTGAAAAGGAAATCACGGCAGTCAAAATAAAGAATAAAGTCTCTTACCCAGAAGCTCGTAAAATAGTCTCATCACGTACTCCTCAATCTGGCAATAGTTACGCTGCAGCAGTTAAGAAGATCACCAGATCTTACGGTACTCAAACAGAAAATGAATCAGTTAACACAATAAGATTGCCTATTAAACAAAAAGTAAATGCTACAGTACCAATAATCGCCAATTCAACTTTGGCAAAATCAAAAGCCCTAAAAGCTAGAAAATTAAAAATTGCCAAGGAAGGCCCTAGAAAGTCTTCCTTAACAACAAAAAAAGCTCTTCTCTGTCTGGATGCTGACACTGTAAAACTGCATCAATCAGATGATGACTTTGGTTCTGAGGATTCATCTGAGATGACGATAAGCAACAGTGATAAAGGATAGAATATATTCCATTGATGGCTTTCTTTGTTTCCTGGAATTGTCGTGGATTTCGGTCTCGCATTGATGACATCAAATCCATCATCTCTCGCTTTAACCCCGCATGTGTGGCTCTCCAGGAGACATTCCTGAACCCCACTGTTGTCACCAAAATGCGTGGGTTTCAATGCTTTAGAAATGATTATGGTGGTGATGTTGCTGTGTCTGGTGGTGTTTGTATCATTACATCAAACAATTACCCCAGTACAGCACATCAGTTAAGAACTACACTCCAGGCCGTGGCTGTGAGAATCCACACCACATGTCTAATAACGGTATGTAGCCTTTATTTACCACCGACTGATGTCATCCAAGCAGAGGAACTGAATGACTTAGTTGATCAACTCCCAACTCCATTTTTATTGCTTGGTGATTTTAACGGACATAGTTCCTTGTGGGGTAGTAGTGATACGAATTCTCGCGGTCGTCAGATAGAGCAGTTCATATCTGACAATTGCCTCTGTCTGCTGAATACCGACGAGAAAACTTATTTCCACGAACCTACACGGACATTTCACTCTCTTGACTTAGCTATTTGTTCTCCATCACTCCTGCCATTGCTGAATTTTGCAGTCGGAAATGACCTCTACAATAGTGATCATTTCCCTCTAATCGTGTCACAGGCTGGAAATAATAGTGTGCGTCACAAACCACCTAATTATGTGTACAGTCGAGCCGATTGGACACTTTTCACGCAATTGGCTGTGATCAGTGAGACAAGAGTTAAGACAGATATGATAGATGATGCCGTTAAATATATCACCGACACAATAATCAGAGCTGCGGATGTTGCTATCCTAAAAATTCCATCATTCCACATAAACACAGGAAACCTTGGTGGAATGAAAAGTGTCAACTCTCCTATAAGAAACAAAGGAAGCAATGGAATATATTCCGAAGATACCCTACTACGGAGAATCTTGTTGCTTTTAAAAAAGCCAAAGCTGAAGCTCGAAGAGTTAGACGTCAGAGTCAAAGAGAATCTTGGATTCGCTACGTGTCGTCAATCAATTCATCGACAACAAGTCAACAATTATGGAGGAAAGTTAAAGCAGCCAATGGTATTTATCAGGATTATTCCATTCCTGTATTAAAAACCGGAGCTGCAGTACACTCCTCAGCGGTAGATATTGCTAATATCATCGGTGAAACCTTTGCTAGTGTTTCCAGCTCTGATTCATATAATCCTACTTTTGTAAGGATTAAAAGAATCGCTGAGCGGACACCTCTAAGCTTTCATGATCGACATATTCTACCCTATAATTGTGATTTTGAACTGTCAGAATTGAAGTCTGCTTTATCTAAAGCAAACGACACTAGCCCAGGACCAGATGGAATCTCGTATCAGATGCTCCGTCATTTAAATCATGATTCTTTGTTAAACATACTTTTATTGTTTAATAGAATCTGGACTGAGCATGCTTATCCTACTTCATGGAGGGAGGCGATAGTGATTCCAATTTTGAAACCTGGCAAAGATTCATCTGACCCTCTGAGTTATCGTCCAATAGCTCTTACGAGTTGCTTGTGCAAAACGTTTGAGCGTATGGTCAATGCTAGACTCATTTACATCTTAGAGAAGAATAATTGCATACCCCTTCAACAAAGCGGATTTCGAAGAGGACGATCCACTATTGACAACATAGTAGATCTGGAATCCCAAATTCGAAATGCTTTCGTGAGGAGAAACCATCTTGTTGCAATTTTCTTCGATATTGAGAAAGCATACGATCGTACGTGGCGTTATGGCGTTCTCCGTAATATGCATAATCTTGGATTTAAGGGTAATCTTCCAATATTTATAAAGAATTTCCTAGCCACTAGGCTATTTAAAGTAAGTATTGCAAGTACAGTTTCCAATACCTTTACTCAAGCTGAGGGTGTCCCTCAAGGTAGCGTTTTAAGCGTAACCCTTTTTAACCTTTTCATCAGTGACATACTCCATCAATTACCATCTTCTGTTCATGGCACTTTGTATGTTGATGACTTACAAATTTCATATCAGGGTTCAAACATGAATATAATTGAGAGACAATTGCAAACAGCTGTAAATAAGTTAACTACTTGGTGTGAAAGGAATGGCCTTTGTATTATATCTCCTAGTAAAAGCTATTGTGTCCATTTCTGTAGGAAAACTAGTATCCATAATGATCCTGTGCTTCACATAAATAATAGACCCATTCCTGTAGTCAGTGAGATAAAATTCCTTGGCGTGATTTTTGACAAGAAGTTAACTTTCCTTCCGCATGTGTTACACCTGCGGAAGAAATGTGAGCGCTTGCTCAACATCCTCAGAGTGCTTTCGAATACATCTTGGGGTGCAGATCGAACATCACTCTTAAGAATTTATCAGTCTGTAATTTTATCTCGAATTGATTACGGCTGTGTTGCTTATGGATCAGCTAGGCTCTCCATCTTACGCAGATTGGACACTGTTCACCATAGTGCTTTAAGGATATGCTGTGGAGCTTTTCGCACATCACCCGTCCAGAGTCTATATGTCATCTGCCAGCAGTTGCCATTAGACCTGCGGCGGATGCAGCTGTCTCTTAATTATTATTCAAAAATAATGTTCTCACCTCATCATCCCTTGCGTTCCACAATTCCAAGCGCTGCTCTTAAGAGATTATATAATGCTAGACCATCAAGCATTCCACCTTTTCTCTGTCGTATTAAATCTATTATTTTGCTGTCTGACCTATGTGATGTCCGAATCGAGTCTACCGACCTTTACGCACATTCACCTTGGTATAATCCACACATTATTGTGCTAAATCCCTTTGGAAAAAATAAAAAATCAGACACAAATACTACTATTCTTCAACAGCTTTATTCATTCCATCGCTGTCAGTACACTATGTACACTCCAGTATTTACGGATGGATCCAAATGTCCAGGATCAGTTGGCTGTGGAGTTTATCTTGATGATACCTCCTACAGTTATAGCCTTCACAAATCCTGCTCCATCTTCACTGCTGAGGCTACGGCTATATACCGAGCACTTCATTTGTTAACAACTAAAAATGAACGTAAATTTTGTGTGTACACTGACAGTATGAGTGTATTAGAAGCTTTGAGGAATAACAACTATAATTGCCATCCAGTTGTGTCTAAGATATTCAAATTAATTGATACTCTTACTAACAAGGGATTTGAGATACTGTTTTGTTGGATACCAAGCCACATAGGAATAGATGGCAATGAGAAAGCTGATGCTGCTGCTAAATCTGCAGCTACTTCCATTTTGCCTTCAATACCATCAATGGACATGAGAAAAGGATTCAAACATTTTATATATTCTCTTTGGCAGGAATCCTGGGACCTGCAAGTCAGCAACAAACTCCATTCCATATTTTCATACATCATTCCATTATCTGTTTTATCTCCACGAAGCGCAGATGTCAGACTGACTCGCCTTCGAATTGGTCACACGCGTTTCACCCACAAGCATTTGATCTTGAGTGATCTCCAACCATGGTGTGAAAAGTGTGATGAACCATTTACAGTATATCACATTTTAATTGTATGCCCAGATTTTAACCATCAGCGTTTTAGATATTTTAATAGTAACATTTTAACATTAGAAGATCTGCTTGGGGAACCACCCCATTGCAACCTATTTGCGTTTTTAAAAGACATAGGATTTATGAATTTTATCTGATTTAGAAATATTTTACTTAAATATAAAATTTTTAATTTTATACATGTGTATATTGTATGTTTACAAACTTTTAATATACATTTTAACTATATTTCTATTTTATACCTTTAATATACATTTTAACTATATTTCTACTTTGTACTTTTAATGTACATTTTAACTATATTATTATTTTATACTTTTAATGGGTTTAAAAAACTGGTGTAAGCTATCTTGTGTTTGGCGCAGCTTGTCCTTACCTGGACCTTGCGCCATAAAAACCAACCAACCAACCTCCACGATCGCCAGACTTAAACTCCATCGAGCATTTATGGGATTTATTGGAGCGCAACATTCGGCAACATAACATATTTTAAAAAGATATATTAAAAAGAGTAATTATGATGGAATGGAGTAATATTTCACATCTTCAAAAACCGCCAAGCTAATTCACTTTATGCTTAAACGATTGGCAGAGGTTCTTAGAGATAAGTTTTCCGACCAGACATTAAAGTTTAATTGACAGTCCATGGAAGCTGATTTTTGAAGACTTTTCTTGTCTGTGCGCAAACTTTTTCCAACTGCTTATTATGTAATTTTTAATTATTATTATAATTACTTTGAAATAATGTGTGTTATCGTTCTGGAAGTGTTACTAGTATTTAAGGAATTATTTAAAAAAATATTATAACATTATAGAAAAATTGAATTAATGTTGGCACTATAATGCACTTTTATTATCTCTAGAATGTTTACTGTACGTTTGTTCGCAGACTTTTTCTGGCAAGTATATATATTAAATTATAATTAAATATTACTAAGCTTTACAATTTCACTAAGTTAATCTCGCCAAATTTATATTTTTGGCTGTAACACAAGGAATATAAGACCAAAAGAAATTGTTAATTTTAACAGTATGTGAAAAGATAAGATGAAAGCTAGTTTTAAGAACACGATGGGAAATTATTACAATCTCGCCAAATTTATATTTTTGGCTGTAACACAAGGAATATAAGACCAAAAGAAATTGTTAATTTTAACAGTATGTGAAAAGGAAATAAGATGGAAGCTAGTTTTAAGAACACGATGGGAAATTATTACAATTCGAGGTTTTTCCTTCAACACGGTTGTACCATTTGGTGATCTTGTGTATGTGCCGGAAATGTTATTCGTATTTCGAAAACGATATTGAAATATAGCTTTTTGTACATCTATCTGGAGAAAATTTGATATCAAGCATTAAAAAGTTAATTTGAAATAAAATAGTTATTCCAATACAAACCCAATACTTACTGAAATTGAAAATTATAATCATAGTTTTGGCACATCGTTTCCTTTCTTTAGGTCTTGCTCCAGAAAAATTCAAACGTCAAACCAAACAGTTATTAATGTGGTAAATTACACCCATTATTACTTTTAGTCAGTTTCTAAAATCCTTTTCTTTATTAAGTTTGCCAAACAAAAAAGCTGGCAGTTGGACAATAATACTCATTTTTGCTTAAATCTGATTAATAAAAATCTATAGCTATATGGATTCTTTAAAAACTTGATTCTTACAGTTTTTGAGAAATTTTCTGTTAAGTATTCCTAACAGAAACACATGAGTGCGAATCCCAACAGTCTGGTAATTTTTTCATAAAAGTTCTATGAAAAAAACAATTGAAATTTGAATAAATACAGAAATTTAACCTTAACCTTATATGATTTCAAGTGTTTTTTAAAGTTTTTCAGTGGTATCATTTTAGAATTTAAAGTCTATCCTTAATCAAACTGAGCTAAAAGAATGTGCTGTTAAAACTTCTCAAAATTTTAAAGTATAGAAAATTTAAGGATTGGAAGAACTCCCAAAAATCCAGTTTTTTCGCAGATGGGAACCGCAAGAGAAGATAAGAAAAAGAGAGGGGGAATGCAAGTGTGGAAAATATCGAAAAACTATTCTTAAATTTTTTTCAAATATTTTATGGATGGATGCTAAATAACGTTAGAAGCAAAAGGAAGCGCAAAATGGCCGCACTCCTATGCAAGCACTCTCTTTAAAACGTATCTATCTGTATATATATATATATATATATATATATATATATATATATATATATATATATAAACACTCTAGCAGCACCGGGCTACTATGAACTACCTTTGTTCGCCATCTAATTGATATTATAAAAAAATGCATGCTTGTTTTTGATCGAAACAGGAAGTATTCTTGCAGTTCACGGTTTGTTGAATAATTTCATATAATATTTGCAGGGAGAAACCCAATTTTTTAGTAATTAAATGAAGATATAGAGGGAGAACTCCCTGAAATGTACAATTTTCCTACAGGAATGCAAGTTGGTGTACACCTGCAATATCCTGTTCTTGTCCCAGAGTAGGACACTACCGATTAGGCGAAAGCGACCTGGAGAGAGTGATCGCAATTCAGAAGCAGCAGAAAACCTTCCAATGCTTGGCCCAGAAGTATCGTTCCAGTTGCAGGACATTGCGATCACGACCTATTCAAAACTCTCTGAATATTTTTAGTGAACATTATGGATTAAGTAAGCATTCGAATTCACTAACTTACCATAGTAAAAACGACGCATAAACCAAACAGGCCTTCGCAACCAAAAATAATAGTGAGAGATATGAAACTGTGAAAATATAGCATAGACAAGTATAACTTTAAACTTTTTTTTACTTTTTGATCTCCAAACGAATAAAAAAGCTACGTTTTTGTAGCTCTTAATATCGTTATTTAATACCCATAAAAAATATGCAGAATTATAACAGGATACAGCATTTCATTCATTTATTCAGTTTAATTACATTGAGTTTATGCTGTTTTCCAAATGTCAGAGTTAATTTATGAAAGTATTCGACGCGCTTAAATTTCTTCCATATACTAATAATTAAGGGCATTTAAAACTTTAATAAATTATTAATATGTTAGAAGTTTAAATTTATCTGTATTTTAATGTAATATTAAAAGTTTGAATAATTTAAACGATATTTAAGCCATCATATATATCACGCTTTCGCCAACGGCATACCGAGCTTGGCTTGTCCAAGTGTCATATAAGTAATCACAACAACACGCTTTCGCTTATATTTTACTTAATTAACTCCAGAGTTACAAATCAGATTATTACGGTTTCTTCAAGGTCTTTTCATAGATCTTTTCAATTGTTGGTAATTTATTTTAAACCAGTAACATTACAATATTCCCTCTCAAGAAAACAAGTTTCAAAAGATATATTTTAAAATCATATACATTAGATTCAATTTAATTCTTACAAAGTATTAAAAAAAAACTTATTTTCTTTTTCGTTAGTTTTGAGACAAAGAATTTGATTAATATCAATAGTTGTTACAAGCTAGCAATTATTCTTTTTTTCAAAAAGCGCATAAATATGAAGTTCTTTTTTTAATCTATGATTTGCACAAAATTCGAAAATAATTATAGCATAAGAAAACATCACGGATTTAAATTGGTGATCATCACATACGTCTAAAAACTGGTTACATTGTTATAAGTTTTTAGCTGCCTGTTTCTACCATCTACTAAACACTGCCTTGAAATTTTGTACTGTAGCTAAATGGCGAAATCTTCACTAAAGCTGACATCAGTGGGAGAACACTGCGGAGATTTTAATTTTTATATTGTCCACCTCAGAAAGATAGCCTTTGACCTAGAGTTGAGCCCTAGAAACTGATATAAATCTCTCAGGGAAAGCTAATGGATTCATAGATTGTCCATTTATTAGAAATTTATCCCGAAATTTATTATATTTTTGAATTTATGATGTTGATAGTGGTAAATTCATCATTTCTTTCCAATTCCAAGTACACACTGAATTATTTGTTTCATTTTGCAGTTCTATTTTATAATTTTCAAGATATTTCATTAGGATGAAATTTCTAAAATAATTTTACACACGGGTAAAAACTTTGTTCGGAAGTTATATTTTCAATATGTTTGATGTACTTACTCATGACATTTTTTGAATCAGAAACTGATATTAAAATAATTATAAGACAAATGATTTAATAAAATTTTAATCCTATTGGATTTTTGAAAATATATTATTATAACAAATCAAATTATATTAAATGATAAGTAAGCAAACAATGTATTTCTAATTCCAGTTATGAAAAAATTAATCTAATGATACTCGAGAAGATAACGAGGGCGGCTGTTCATAACTGTTTCTGTCAACCTTTTGACGAAAATTGAATGCATACATTTTTACTAGAGATTTCTTTTTCATCATGTTGTTAAAACACGTTAGATATTCTAATTTCATTTTCTTTTATTTCAGAATACAAACGATTAATAGTACTCCTACAATGTATATTTTGCTAGATGAATTTCCCTCTCAAAAGTAAGCAGCGTTCGCAATGACATCACATCTAATTAAAAGTAAACTTTGCGTAAGAATATGTTTATTGTTAAAGGACAATGCATTGATAGCTATCTGAGATAGCCAATTTCAACTTTTGACAAAAGCGTGGCTCTACATAAATCTACAACATTTAAACAACTATTATGGAGCACGTAGTTTTTGTTTTTATTTCAAATTCCAAATGGCTATTTTCTTCATAATATGAGAAGTTGTCCATAACTGCAGTGGTATAATTTTTGTGTAAATAATAGCTTAATCATTAGTTATGCCCCGAAAAAAAAGGAAAATTAATTCAAAAAAAAATCCAAAAGTACCACAAATTGATTATAGGCCCGCTGTACGAAAAGTTCAGAAAAGGGTTCATCCTACTTTGTCTTGTACGCCGAAATGTATTTTACTCCTGAATAGTTGTTTAAATAGTGCAAATGCAGAATTGATCAATTTGTGTTTAAATCATTTTAAGCCCACAAAACGAAAATCCGAAATGAATGCTGAGGATTCTGAAAAAGCCTTAAAAAGATTCTGCTGTGATGAGCTTCAACGCCACGCTATCGCTGCTGCTCATAACTGCCTTATAAAATATCACAGCAATTTAATTAGCTACAAAATCAGACATCACAAACTACTTATCCGTATACCTAAAAAACCAAAGAAAAAAACCCCGTGGGGTACTGAGTTTCAGAAAGGTCTCGAACACTTGGCCCATATGACACAATTGGAAGCTAGAATAGAAAAGAAAGCTAAGCACCATATCGGCGTATTCCTGGACGATCTCATTAAGAGAATTGTAGAGAGATTGAATGAAACGTCAGTCGAAAAAGCATCTGCTACAGATATTCAGAAGGCTGTCGAACATGTTTTACCAACAGTAATGGCGGAGCATGCAAAATCTGAAGGTCAAAAAATGGTGTTCATGCTTGAAGGAGACCAATTCACTTTTGCACCGAGAATAAGGCGGAGAAGACGCAAATCTCTAGAAAGTAAGTGAAATAAACATTGATTTAAGTTTCAGGCAATAAAAGAGGAGAATAATTATGGATGTCTGCATTTATGGTGATTTTTTCAACTTAAGTAAAGGCTTTTCATGAAATACGTTCAGCATTTCTAATGGAGTTTTCGTGTTTCACTACTAATCTTTGTTTGGCAACTTGTCACCCGGTTTGGCTGAAATTTCCTCTTAACTAAATATACGAATCAGATTTAATGTTTTACTTAAATATTTAAAAAGAACCAATGTTAGATTGTTTTTTTAATTAAAGTAATAGCACAGATATTCAGGGACTTGGTTCGAAAGTTTATTTTAAGAACTTCTGAATGCCTATTCACACTTTTATAATATTTGAACTTATATTAGTAATTATTAGATCCTCTTGAAATCAAGACATGTTGCCCGTACTGCTGCATTTTGCTTGAAATATTGTGTAGTCAAATATTTCAACAAAATGAACTAAAATCACCTCTTAATTCTTATCTAAACTTATCTAAACTCCAAATGATTTTGTTTGCTAAACTCCAATATGTAAAAAATTAAAGTAGTTTATTTATTATCCTATATTGGGTAAAAGCAATGTTAAGATCACTTTTGGCACTGCTCTTTATCAAAATGTGCATATTAAGTTTCAAACTCCAGCCATTCAAGAGAGAGTTAAGTTTTTTTTAAATATCTGCTTGAAAACAATGGCGTTACTAAAGCTTATATTATTATGTTATAGCGTATAGATATATTTCTCCAACAAAAACGTAGGTACTATTCCATTATACCTCTGCAATCGATCATTGAAGCGATTGGTAAGAAGTTACCATCAGAAATAAACTTAGGTCAATAAATGAAATGCAGCTGAAATGTCAATAAATGATAATAATTTCATTTATGAAATGTAAATAAAATGTTCGTACTATGTTGTAATAGTTTCCAAAAATCTAAGCCTTAACGACGCAAATATTTACAACACAGTTACGATTTTACCTCCATTTAGAAATATTTTACTGAAAATTCGTTGGTACAATTCCAATACAGGGATAAAATGGAATTATTCCAGCGAATTTTCAGTAAAATTATTGGAAATCAATAGGGTAAGGTTTGTTGGTGAAGTATTTTTTTCATTTGTACTGTGGATTTAGACTTATTAAAAAGTAGTAGATTTTTTGAAAATAAGTCTAGAAATATGCTTTGATATAAATTCAAAGATATTTTTTTCACCCAATTCCCTTGAATTTTTGCAATTATTCAGATAAATTAGCAAAAGAATAGAAAATGTGTAATAGTTCTTGAAAAAATAGTTTTATCGGTCGATTTTAAGCGATGACAATTTTTTAATTTCTTTGTGTGTGTAAAGGAAACTAGTTCAAATAATATTTTATGAAACAATTATTGTCCTTTATTTTTAATTAAATTGTTTATTTATTTTTAAGGTCAAAAATAAAATATTTTGGCGTCAAAAGTAGACTAATATTTATTATGGCATAATTTAAACCATAATAAGCATTATCAAAAAGTTATGGTTAAGTTCACACACATAAACAGATCTTTAATAAAAAATTAAATTTCCAACCCGAACAATAACCTATCTGGTAGCTGAATATCAAAGAATGTATTAAACAGAAAAAAAATCAGTTGACAGTTGTCAAAATGTTTAGTATGTCCTGACAAATTCACTTAAATGACTCTACCCTCAACTATATAATTGAAGAATTTGAAAAAAAAATAACAAACAGCAATTTTGTTTCCATTTCACCATCTCTAGAATGTAGACTCGCGGACAAAATGGGTTTGTACATTTCAGTTATTCAAGAAAAAAAACAGTTTTTTGCCTCCAGTAATTTCACAAATGTTTGTAGAGAAGAACTTAATGGTAAAAGAATATATGTCCAAAGACTTGTTCCATGACCTTAAGTTTACTCATGACTGATTTGCAATGATAATTTCCATCACTGTTGTAAAGAACATATTAAAAATTTCCTCTGTATAGAAATTTCCTTTGTTTCGTTTACGTTTCTAAATATTCTATGGACCAGGATTATTCTAAAGAAGGTACTGCGTGCTCCTGCAATTTTAGTCTGTACTCGGTAGCGATTTATTGATGATATTATTTATACCATTTTCTTTGTTTTCTAGAATAACTTTCGCTGAATAAATGATAATGTAACATATCTTCGGGGAACCATTGCAAAGAAAAAGAATATCCAAGTTATTATAAGCAAACACCTCTAAACTCATTTAAAAAGCTTGAGATATTTTAAGAATATCATGCAGGAAACAGGTGGGTTGTAACAATAATAAACGAAGGCCTATTCAGAAATTTGTATTTCCCAATTTAGTAAACACATCTCTTGTTAACTTTTTTAGGAGGGCCTATTGTTTGTACTGAATATTCTTTTGTTTACCTTTTTGTTACGAATGAAATCGTTTCCGTTACCTACTTTTAAACTATTTTAAATTTTCAGGCAATTAGTTTAGAATTAAAAAAATGAACGAACTTTATAATAAATAGTCTTCACCCAGAAATCTACTTCAGTCATACTTAGTTTTTATTAACAATTGTCATATACCTAACAACTGTTTAAATTTTTCTTGCCTTTAACACTTTGCCTTCTTTTTTAGAACCAAAAGAAGAAACAGATTACCATGGTTAAGAAATAACTGTGTTAACGTTATACAAACAGAAGAAATAACAATAAATTGTGAACTTTATCCGACATAACCACACAAGCATATATTTCATTTTTCCATTTAATTGCGTAATTTTACCTATACATTATAGGAACTATTTTTTTAATTTGCACAATAAATTATTTTTAATTTTTCTTATTGTTTATTTACGAACACTTTTATGTTGTACTACTGTATTCCTTCATACAGCACACATGTAAAGTATAAGAAAACCTCACTCTATTCAAATATTATATTGTTGTCTGACTCCACAGTCTAGAAAAAGTCCACGAGCCAAGAAATCAAAAACAATAAGAAAACTTTAAAAAGTCAATCCTATTTAAGGGGCCACAAGTGATCAGGAGATAGCAAATCATTGGAGTTGGTGCGAGATTTGCTGAATGGAGGACTGAATGACTCTATGAGTGTTCAGTTCCCCAACTGGAGTCTACTTATTATACCAGGAGTGATTTGGAAGAGTTTTCGGTATCAGTATGATATATCTCCCCAAGAGATTAAAATTCGGCGTCCTTTCTTTTGATTATAGTGTTGCCAAATGGAGCTTTTGTTGCCAGGTTTGGTTTTTTCTCGTGTTTTACGCCATATTTGTGTCATATATATGGCTTTTTTAAGTGGCAACAACGTTTGAATTGCTTGACGACGAAAAAAGTCACAAAGGTTGACAATTGGGGATTGGTTGGTTGGTTGGTTGGGTTTTATGGCGCAAGGTCCAAATATGGACATACTGCGCCATGACAGTTGGGGGATATACCTTACTATATCCGAGTTTTCCATAGTTTTTGTTTTGAGATTTTTTATCCTGGAGCAGATCCCAGAGGAGACCAAAGAGTGATTTGAAGTCATCATATCACAGGTGCACTCCTTGGCCAAAAGATCTGTAACTTCATTTCCAGACGTTTTGATATGAGGAAGGATCCATTGAAATATTTTCTGTTGTTGAGAATGTTGCTTAAGAGTTATTTCGTCACCAACTTTATTCAGATTACATATGTGCGACTTTAAGATAAGACCGAGATATTTGTGGTTGATCTAACAGATTAAATAGCTTTTTCCACAGCTCTTTCCGATTTTATAATAATAGTTGTAAAACTAATGCCACAATAAACTGTTTACTATAAATCCAACATCTGCACCTTTGGAGCAACGACAGTGAAATACGATGAGGCCGCATCTTATTTTAAGAAATTATTGCCTTTTATATATTTTAAAAGTCATTTGAAAAATGAAATTCATTTTTTGGAAATTCTAAGACATAAAAAAATATTATTCTCATGGTGAGATTACTTAAAAAAAATAAACTACTCGGCTTGTAAAAAATTTAATAATTAATTATAAATGATGATGCGACATCTTATTTTAAGAAATTGTCTTTTATGTATTTTAAAAGTCTATTTTTGTGAAATAAATAAGATGTGATTAATATGCAACTATTTTCTGATTAATATTCATACATTTCATCATTTATTGAAGAAATATCTGTGTCAAAATGTGCCGACATAGCGAGATTTGTTGCTTTCCCTTACCTGTGCAAAATATTAAAATATACTTTTCTTTTTCAAATATACACATTGTAATACAATATAATTATATTTTAAAATTCTTAGCTTTTCACATAATCGATAATATATTTGGTGAAAATATGGCGGACAATTAAAAAGATTCTATTGACATAGGATGTAAATTGAAGTAATTTATTTTCAGTTAATAGATAATTGAAATGATAATCCATTAATTTAACTGAAATAATAACAGATTTCTCTCTGTTTTTCTTTCTCTCTCTCTCTCTCTTTAAATTATTATTATTGTAATTTGTAATAATTTTATTTCTGCAAAATTAGATTTTAATGAAAAAAGATTTTATTTTTTAGTATCTGTGCGAAGTTATTATTTTTTTGATCAAGTTGGATTAGCTTCACTATTGTTATGTTTTTAGATTATTACTCTTTTAAGACCATAGGTGCCTTTTATTCTATTCCCTTTCACAAAAACATAGATATCAATAGTAAATTATTGTTCAAATGCACCACGGGAAAAGTTGCCTCCATTTAATCAAAAAGAGACCTGATGTTCTCTTTATAATAATCATTAAAATAGAACTAGCTAGAATCCATTAAATCAATATACAAAATTATGATATTTTAGCATACAAAAAAATAATAAAAAACGTTTTTCTATGTAACTTTTATTATTTACTACTGCATTTCCTAATATTGTGTTTCGAATGAATAAAAAATATTACGTTACTTTTTTCTTATTCTGATTAATCAATAATTTCTAAGATATACCATATCAGAGAAAATGTATTTTATTAAATATTGTCCTTTATAATTTTATAATTAGAATTATTTCAATAACGCGCGAAAAATAACAGTTTAGGGAAAATTATGGTGATTGAAAATTTCTTTAATGACAACTTTAAGCGATAATTGCTAAGAACCTTTTTGAAATACATAGACAACGTTAGAAAAATTTAACAATATTTTTATGCTGAAATATGAAATTATTATCCCTGGGTCAAGATAACAGAGATGGGCACCGTAGGCCTTGGCACACATGGGCTGTCGTGACACAGAGTTTAACTTAATTTTAATTACAACGCGAAAAGCTATAAATAAAATAAATTTCCGATAGTTTTTGTAAATGATTTGTGATTTTAAAAATATTTAAAAAATTGGGAAAAAATATTTTTTAGCAAAAATTATTCATTAACTTTTTTGACACATTGATATTTCTAGCATTTATTTAGTGATTCTTTGTAATTATTATTAAAGAAAATTTCAAGCGAATGCCTAAAGGATTTAGATTAATCCGAAAGTAAGTTAATGTTTGTATCTAAATACCCGGAAATATAGTTTTTTCAATCATAATTCATGTTAGCAAAAATTATAAAATAAAAATTTGCCATGTACAAGAATTTTTACAATATTGATTAATGTTATCATGATATTAATATTAAATTGTTGTCACAGAAAACAAAACATAAAGTGAAATTGTAACCAAAACATAGTTGGATGTCTTGGTAACAGTTTTGTTTCTGGTATAAAATAAGTTTATAATATCTATCTCAGAATTATTTCTGATAAGAATACAAGACCTTAGAAAATTTAATGGCTCATTCAAAAGATATTGGAGATCCTATCAGAAATAAAAGATTAATTATGAGCTTTATATCAATTAATTAATCTAATTTACAATAAAGCTCCTAATCTTAGCAAACAGTGTCATGAATTTATTGATAAGTTAGGATATACTAAAGAACTCTCCAGTTACTAAATCAGAATTTCTTTTCTCTTATTCTGATTCGATGATATCAGAACGAAATAGTGCCCATTGAAAATTTAATGCGAACTTGAAAAAACTTCTTATAAGAAAAGACTGTAAATATGATATGTATATGTATTCTGAAATAGGTGTAGAATATGTGTATACTGAATTTTGAAATAGATGTAGAATGTGTGTATTCTGAATTTTGAAATAGATGTGGAATATGTGTGTATTCTGAATTTTGAAATAAATGTAGAATGGGTATATTATGAAATTTAAAATAGATGTAGAATGTAGAGCATTGGACATAATGTACTATTGTATATATTTAGCTACAAAACTAATGCGATTAAATCACTATTGCCATTAAAAACTACTGATCAGTATCAACACTTAAATTAATGGACGATGGATTAGACAATTTAGTACATACCGCTGACCATTTCTGCAAGAAAATATTATGCCCTTAAATTACGCTATCTAGTGCCATATAAATTAAAAATGAAGTTCGTTGTTTCTGATCTCATAGTTGGATTGAAGTACAAAAGCTTCAAGGAAAAAAAACAAGGAGGTTTGAAAACACGTCATACAATTTAAAATATGTTCAGGTGAAGACTGAGAAAATTCACACTTAGTATAAGTCTTAAAAACTTTGTTCTAGCCAAAAAAAAAAAAAAAAAAAAAAAAAAAAAAAATTAAGTGTCAAACTACGAGAGACAAGTTTGCTGTCACGTGTTGCCCACGAAATAAAGTTTAAATCTATTTGTTTCAAAGAAGACGTAACTTAACTGCTTCATTTTACTTCATAATTTGAAAAAAAACTATCTAAAATTTTCACCTTTTGGCGACATATTTTTTTGTCGAAAATGGTGACGGAATAATTGGAAAGCACCAGCAAAAAAATGAATATTCAATAAAGAGCAAGAATACTAAAATAGTAAAAAATACTGTGTAGAAAATTTTTTATATATAATTACATCGTATCAAATAACGGAAAAAGGACTGAATTTGTTTTTACGTTTTCCTATTACTTTTTGCACACAAAAGACCAAAACTTAAAAGTGGGCATCAATTTCCAAGACTGAGGTTGTTGTCATTATACTTCCCCGTACCTAGCATTGATTTGGACTTTATTAATTAGTGGGAGAATTAGGTGGTAGTTTTCGCAATTTAAAAGCAGGGATCCCCTAATACTTACTCCCAGAGGTATCATTTCACGTGGAGGGCATTAGGACGATAACTTATTTAATGTGCCCCATCTATTTTCAGTGAACATGTCCGATCTTCGATTAAACTGAGGTTCGAATTCACTACCTTCTGATAATGAGAACAATGCCCTAACTAATTAGGTCATCGTGGGCTTTCCAAGCTTAAAAAGAAAATCAAATCTACGAATTGTAGAACCGAAAACCAGAGAGCTAATCCTTCAATTGCCAGCTCAGCGACCGATTTCCGAAAACATTTTTAAATTGCATTGAAATAATTTTTGCAATCAAGCAATCTTTTAAACTATAGTGAAGTCTTTCCCAAAAATCTATTGTAAATTTAGGTAAAACTGTTTTTATAAAATGTTTCATTGATTTTTTTGGCAGGGATAAAAAGATATAAAAACATTGAAAAGGAAAATATAAGTGATAGTAATAAACTAGCATAAAATAAGACATATGAATACTGGCATAATTACCGTATAATCCATCGAACGAATTTCTGAATTTTTTTGGTGACTAAGAAATATTACCAAGATGACGTAATAAATTATTTTCTAAAAAAAGGTGAAGTATCTAAATAAATTTAAACCTGATAAATAAAAAGAGCAAATATATTATTTATATATTACGATTTATGAAAGACAAAAGAAAATTAATTTCTTTAATGTGAATACAAATACGGAAATTTAAGAACAATAATTTCGAAAACGTAAATACAAATTCTACGAAAATAAGGAACATGAATTCTAATTAAAACATAAGAATATTCGCAAAATATAGTTCTAAAATATACACTTTAAATTTTAATTTAATAATTTTAAAAAAGAAAATATAGGAACATCATTTTTGCAAATGTACTAATACAAATTATAAAATACCCTTTAAATGTCATATCTGTCAAATAAGCGATGATTAATCGTAAAAATATTGAAGAATTTAATACATAAATATTATTTAAAATAATGAACAAAATCCAGGAACTTATATATTCAAAAGTTCAAGGAATGCCCAGAACATACTCAAAAATTCAGAACAATCTTCACGAAAATTCTTAATAAAATCCAGTAATGGAGCAAAACATTATAAATTTCCTACTCATAATGAAAAGACCAAAATAGAATTTTTTAAATATTATTTTCAATCTCTCTCTATGACGTTCTAAAAAAGCCAGATGGCCTGATAAACAAGAAAATTCGCCAAAAATTAATAAATAAAAAAAATTTAAGTTTAAATTGTGTTCTTGCCGATTTAAACTAATCATGAAATGGATGTTTTGTCTTGTCTTTTTTATTTCTCTTGTCAACGTGTTCAAGCAATATCGCTAAAGATTTGAAAACTAATTATTTAGAACAACAGGTAATTTCCATGATTTCGAAACAGAAAATATTCTAATTAAAACTACTTCGTTAGTACTGATAAAAATCATGAATAGATTATTTTTTTCATTGCCGATGACACACTGAGACATTCGGTGGTGAAATTCACCTTGCTTGCTGCTGATCGAAAAATGCAATTTGAAGGCAGGCGGGAAATATGTCGACAAATCGGAACTCCGTCTCAATACAATGTGACGTAGAAAAAACGTCATTTGACGTCTTGGATATTTTAAACCAATGTGAATTGTAATAAAGTTGCGTAATCATTATCTCAACTGGATGGAAAGGAACAACCAGTTTATGGTTAATAAAATAAAACATCTAATTCAGCAATTCACATAGCGGAATATACAAAAGCTGTACCAGGTAACTTTATTCATTATGTGTCGTATCACAAGTGAGAGAAATCATGATATTCTGCAAGTGTTCTAAAGTGTAGTGTGGGTCAATTGTTTTCTTAGATTATTATTTTTTACTGAGATAAGTTGAAGACAGATTCTGTGTCACAATCATTATTAAACTAAAATAAACACTGAATTTTGAACAGCGGCTTGTAGTACATAATATTATCCAGAAAAAACATTGGTACAATTCCATTATATCACACTTTTGATCCTAAAGAAAGAGCATGTTTATTTCGGGGAAGCGAAAATAATGTAACACAGATATGAGGATTTTATTGGCTCAAAATTTTATTGTAATATATACTAAATCGAATTATTTTGTGCAAAAATTGACTTAAAAGTTATAAATAATGGTAAGCAATTTTAAAGCTTGTTGGTGCAAAAAACTGCTTAGGGATAATTTCATCACTTAAAAGAAGCATTACAGTCACAAATCACGGCACAGGTGCCGTATAATTCAGGACGCCAAATTCTGAGTTTGGTGATTTTTTGAACAGATTTTCTTATGTATCTGGCAACCTGGTTTTTATTGCATCATAGATATGGAAACCTATCAGAATAATGTAGAAATTTTTATTTTGGCAACCCTAGTATTAACATCATGGCGCACATCATGAAACATCATCTTGGCAACATTTCTTCATAGCCAAAACAATTCAAAATTTGGGTGAAAATGTGCTTTGGGTCCCCTGCTTGGCGCATTTTCAAAAAGTCGACAACTGGCACGTTTTTGCATGCCGAGAGACACTGTGCAAAAACGGCATTTCTATGGCGACGAAATCAAAATGCGTGTTTTTAACACATTTCAGCATTGGTATGGAAACAATAACAATTTTTTTTTTTTTTTTTTTTTTTTTTTTTTTTTTTACGAATTGTATAACAAAAAATACACATATAATTGTATAACAAAAATACAGGATTGCCACAAGGAGTGCATTTAGGATGAAATAGTCAGGGTTACCACGTTTTGCGCGTCTATCGCCCATTTGGCGAGAAAGGGGTATTTAAACCACAGATTAACTCAAAATTTGTCATCCTGGATTATTCGCCATCTATGCCCAAATCACCAAGGGCAAAATAAAGATAAATTTAATTTTGCCTTATTGAAAAAAGGTATTATTACATTATACTTACACAATCGATCACCGATGCGATTACTAAACAGTTTTCGTCAGAAATTTTCCTTTATATAAGTTTTATCAATAAGTGATAATTATTTAGTTTAGAAAATGTAAATAAAATGTTTGTATAGTTTTATTTTAATTCCTGTACGCGTAAACATTTTTAAGCAATACAAGATGCAAATGGAATATTTATGACAATAATTTACGATTTTTTTCTTTCCCAATTACGGTGATTATCAAAAGAGGATATATAATGGAAAAGTACCAAAAGATTAAGCACATTGAAAACATAAACACAATATTTGATGTAATTCACTCATGATGAAAATTGCCAACAGTCCTTATAATGTTTCATAAATTTTTACCATGGTATATATATATATATATATATATCATGTTAATAAAGACTTTTAAAGTTAACTCATTAAACATGTGACATCATTCCGCCAAAGTGGTGTAACAATCAATAGAAGAAAGTGCCATATGGGCAGTCGACATTGTCACTTAATAATGGTAAAAAATTATTAGATAGTTGTCTATGTTTAGCGAAATAGCAGAAAATGACAGCCGGAAGTGCGAGGAAAAATTCAATTAAAAAATTTAAACATAACAACAAAATTTTCTGTTTAGTTATTCTCGAATGTAAATTGATAGTTATTTTCCCGCTGAGATGTCGAAGTTAAAAGCTCCTCCTAAGAGCGATAAAAAGTTAGATGAATGGGACGAAATGCTTGTTCCTGGACTGGCGAAACATATGAAAGTAACTTACAAAAACCTGCTAATGGATATCAGGGCAAAACATATGATCTGTGATATCTTAAACAAAATAACTACCATAATCGTTAGAAGAGTAAGAAAATCAAGAGATGGAGCCATGACTATCGAAAGCATCCAACATGAAACTGCAAAACTCATTCCAGGCTCATTGGGGCAGCTTGCAGTAGCTGAGGCTCAAAGGGAAATATTTTTGTCAGAAACAATGCCGTTTGAGTTTCAACCAAAGGGAAGAAGATATCGAGAAGAACAATATTTGTTGATGAGAGAAAATTTCAGAAGGAAGCAACAAAATATGTTTGATCGTACCTTAACGTCTGGTATATCACAACTCAGCAAATGCACTCACCCTTATATGACTGTAGACAAGCGAGCTAATGAGCTTATACTTCAGTACATGAACACCGTTACAAGTGGCATGATAAAGAAGCTGAAGGAAAAGAATGCTTATGATCTAGATCACAAAGACATCCCGAACGTTATTAAGAAGCTTTTCCCTGAATTCTTGGCGGAACGTGCCAGAGCAGAAGGTCACCGAACGCTGTTTAAATATGAAACTAAAGTCTTCAAATTTGTACCCGGAAGCCGTGAGTCATCAGTAACAGGATACGATCACATCAATCACCTGGTAGACATCAGTGGCGAAGAATTCAGAAGCGGCCTAGCGGAAATCATACGTAGAGTACATCCAAAAGCAACTCTGCATCCAGACGTTGTGAGGTTGATTTGCAAGGATTTGAACATCTTGCTCAAGTTGATAGCAAAAAAATTACCCGTAAAACCCAACCTCCACACAGACACAGAAATGCAAACTACTGTGAAGGAACTGCTACCGAAATTAATGGCAGAACATGCAGCTGCTGAGGGTCAAAAGTTAGTGGGTCGGTTTGAGACTGGAGAGTTCGATTTTAGCTATGAGAAATATAAACAACCCAGAGAAGGAGAGGCCGCATATGAATATGACAATAGTTATAGGAAAGAGATAGAAAGATTTGAGCCTGGAATTCTGGCGATTGTTAAGATTACTCACAAAGGAGCGGTCTTGAACAAGAGAGGACTCCTTTTGATATGCCACGAATTGAGTAACTTGTCGAGGGCAATTGTTAAAAATGCTAAAAAAACTACTCCGGAAAGTGTCACATCAATTGATATACAAAGATCTGCTCTGGAAATCATAACTCCTCCTACCTTAGCTGAACATGCTATCTCTGAAGGGAACAAGATGGTATCATCATTCGAAATGGAAGGATTTAAGTTTACTCCAAGAAAGCATAAAAGTAGGTGCATACTTTTCTTGCTTGAAAATTTTGTTTGTGATTCATTTAAACATGTTAAAGATTTTTTTTTATATAAACAGCAAAAGGATTACTTAGAACTTTTTTAATATGAAATAAGAAACATTTAAATGTTTTAAACCAATATCATCACTTATAAGAATTTGGTAAAATATTTTTAAGCATTTTCTTAGATATGTAATTAGAAATATAGATATTTATGCGCAATAAGCAAATACCAATGCAGATGTTTTTATAAAGTTTGGTATAAAATTATGGGCAAATAAAGGAAAAGTTTTGTTTGACATTATGAAAAATACCATTTATTTTTATAACATTTTAATTTGAACACCAGTGAGTGCTCAAGTTCCCTACTACTGCAGCCTAGTGTGGTTTTGTGCCCTAGCAAGTTCTTTAGAATGGAAATCATCCATCCGAGAGTTGCATGCTGAAACCCAAAGTCCATTTCCTGTTGCTGCCCGGGACAATCCAATCCACAAACATAGTATGGTTTTATTATTAAGATAGCCTTGACATTGTTATAAGCTATCATCGTGGCAAATGTATCTGTTCAGTTTTTAGGCTTTCTTTCAATTTTGGCGTTATCTACTGCTATGACAATCAAGTTAGGTTTACTTACCAAATTTTACTCATTTGCTTCGCAAATACCGTCAATACTTTAACAGCAAGAAACATCGTAGCCGAAAAACCTTTGATGCGATATATTTAATTTTTCAATTATAAATAACATTCATTTCATTATATTTATGTCAAAAATCTTTAAAAATTGAAGAAAGATAGACATATTGACATAGGTAGGAAGCACTTTACAGAGTATACGGTTCCGAGCTCGATTCCAGCCACAATTAAGAAACGGAAGATGGATGCTATCCACTGCATGAACATTTTTCGGAGTGCGTTATTTTGAGTTGTCCAGGGTTGCGACATATGAATTATTTATGAAAAAGTCTTTATTTATGATTTATTTATAGCTTTATTGATTCTCAAGGAAGGTGATTTCTGCGGTGGATATTAAAATACTTTAAAATATTTAACTTCGTACATTACAATATCTGTCCATTAGATAATCCAAAACGTGGTGTTGAAACGCATATTGCATGACAACAAAATTATAATAAAAAAAAAATCAACAGAAATATTTCACATAAATTTGTATGTATGAAAGATAAAATTGTAAGTTCAATCAGTAAGTGAGAGAGAGAGTTGATTCATAATATTTAAAATTATTTTCATTGAATGACAAAATATGAAACATTGTTGTAATAGTATTTCTTGAATATTTTTCATACCATTAAGCATTTTTGATTCAATTTTTTTTCATTTCAAAGAACATATCCAACTGCATTGAGTTTTAATATATTTATCATATGATAATCAAAAATCCTAAAAGATAGTGATTGCAAGTTTTTATCAATAATTCCGTTTGTTTTAAATGTGACTTGCTTCGTTTCAATTCTACTATTTTTTGTGAAATATTCCTTTTTTAATCATAAAAAAAAAAAAAAAAAAAAAAAAAGATAATACGTTTACGTATACATTTAGAGGTCTGAAAATAATTTACATATTTAGATTTGATTTTATTAGCGCAAGATAAGGTGGGATAATCTGTGCCGAAAACAAAGTGATCATTGATGAAACTGAGTGCTTGAGTAAGAACTAACAAATTCATGAAAACCAGAACGATGATGAGACAGGTGAATGTTCTCCAATGTTTTAAGATAACTATGATAGCCTCATAAAATTAATCTCATCCAGAGCAGGTTTTATTTGATACGTTTTGAGAGATACTTTTTTTTATACATTTTGAGAAACAGAAGTCCATTTCAATATGCGTTTCAGAAGAGGATACATCAGTTGTTCTTTTAAAATTCTTTTATTGAGATCTCGGTTTTTTATATCATCGGTCTCTTAGATTTCTTTGTGCTGTTAGAAGTTGATGTGTTGAAAGTGTTTCTGCTCAACTATGTCAGTAAAAATTTTGATATAGATATTTATATATTATCTTTTATGTATTCACAATTCTCAAACACATTTCAAAAAATAATAAGCTAAATTTCTTAAAATCATTGTTAAAAATTTTTTGTTTTCACAATTATGTATGTATAGCTAAAAGCTTCTTTTTTTTCCTTGTTATCATATAGTAAAACCAAAGAAAAAGGAACATAAAAATGAAATATTGATAAAATAAAAGCATAATTCTTTTGTCTATATTCGAGTGATGTGATTCAAATTATGTGCTACAAAATCTCAACTTATCGTATTTATTTTTATGTTAAAACAATTTTTCCTATGTTCCTTTTAAGTTAAGAAATAACATTCAGAAAAAAATTATTATTCATGAATTTAAATGCAAAAATGTATGCATGCTGTATGAAAGACTTCATCTTAATGAGCAGGGTTTTTAAGCCGTATCGTTTAGATGAGAAGGATTTTTCCAAGCCTTAAAATTCTCCGCAAACTAAGAATTTCCTTTGCATTTGTATCGCCTGAAATCAGTATGTTAGTATTTTAATGAAGTAAAAATTATGTACTTGCAGTCAATAAAAATTTACTATTGAAATTTCCATAACATATTTTCTATTTATTTACTGAGTAGATTTGTTTCAGCACTTCAGTCATTTGCTTTTTTTTATATATATTTTTTTAACATTTTATAGGCGCTGGTCAGAAGGGTAGATAAAGAACAAATTATTTCGCGCGATCGCTCAATTAAGAATAATTGATTAGTTTATTTTAGAAGCATTATTCCAGTTCTAATTGAGACCGATCATTTTTGTAGTATGAAATGATTAAAGTAAACTTTGCGTCTTCCGTTTACTCTCAAACATTTCTACAAGCACACGTGATTCAATTTATTTTCTCAATGCAAAATTATTTAATTTTAGAGATTTAGGTTCTTTCACAGAATTTGTTCCCTCAGGGGGTTTACCTTCTTTAGGTAAACACGGGTGTCACAATCCCGAGGTACCCTAGTGATCTGTCCTCTTCCTTCTTTTCTTCTCTCCTCTACTCTTCTGCTTTTCTTCCTTTTCTCCCTCAGTGTGGTTGCCTCGTAAGAGGTTGAGGGCTCCCCTTGAGTAGCTTTCGCCGCTCTGTTGCTATTAGCTACTCTTGAGGACTAAATCACCCACGTGTTTGCCGTGCGTGGAGACCCGTGTCCCTGGAAAGGAGGATCCTGGTAATTGAGGCCTCCTGAGACCAACACATTGCTTTGGCCTCTGCTTCAGGTAAACGGGAGGTGTGTTGTGGTCCTCAGCACATCAATCGGCTTTATGGATCAAGCGATCGGTACATCTACTGGGTGACTCGTTAAGGGTGGAGTCCACTTCAGGGATGTACCGTGAGCGTATAGGGACTGACTAGCACTGGTACAGATAATCTGTATCCCCTCGTAGGGCTCCGTGGTGGGTGGTGCCGTCTAGTCCCTGAATTTTAATTCACTACATATGAACAAAGCAACTTTCTCCTCACTCCCTCGGGAGCAACAAATGCCTATGGGCAGTGTGAAATTTTTCATAATGAAAAGAACAGGAGGATCGTTTGAATATGTTTCTCCTTTTCTTATTGAAAAGGGATTAATATCTCATCTGGGTGCCTTGAAATCAGTAAAGAAATTACGAACAGGAAATTTACTGATTGAAACCAGTTCTGATAAACAGTCAATGATGATACAGAATATGAAAGAACTTGCTGAAATACCAGTCACTGTTGAGCCTCATACGAAATTAAACTTTGTGCAGGGAGTAATTTCTACAGAGGATTTATACCACACGTCAACAGAAGAAATTCTTGACAATTTGAAAAGTCAAAAAGTCTGCGCGGTTAAAAGAATAACAATAAAAAGGGATGGTATAATCTTGAATACCAAACACCTTATTTTGACTTTTGCAACGCCAGACTTGCCAAAATACATCAAAGTGGCTTATATGCGTTGTTCAGTGCGACCATATATACCAAATCCTCTCAGATGTTTCCAGTGCCAACGTTATGGGCATTCTAAAATGGCTTGCAGAGGAAAACCTACTTGCGCTCGCTGTTCCCAAGCTGACGAGCATGATAGTGTTACCTGCAAAGCCAAAGAAATGTGCGTCAACTGCAAAGGAGACCACCCCTCATATTCCAGATCTTGTCCCGTTTGGCAACAGGAAAAGGAAATTGTCACTATTAAGATCAAGAACAATGTGTCCTATATTGAAGCTCGTCGCATAGTTGGTTCCCGCACTCCAACTCCTGGTGTTAGTTACGCAGCTATGGCAAAAAAAGTGACCCGATCTTGCAGCACCCAAACAGATTCTGTCTCTTCAGCTAGCTTTCTCTTAAAGCCAAAAACAATGGAAACATCAACACCTGTAATAGCCAAATCAGCTTTGGCAAAATCAAAAGCCTTAAAGGCGAGGAAATTAAAATTGGCTAAGGAAGGCATTCGAAAGTCTTCCTTAACAACATAAAAGCTCTTCTGTGTTTGGATGCAGACACTGTGAAACTGCATCATTCGGATGATGACTTCAATTCTGAAGATTCATCAGAGATGACGATGAGTAACAGTGAGAAAGGTTAGAATATATTCCATTCGTGACTTCCTTTGTTTCCTGGAATTGTCGTGGGTTTCGGTCTCGCATTGATGACATCAAATCCATTATCTCTTGCTTTAACCCCGCATGTGTGACTCTCCAGGAGACATTTCTGAAGCCCACTGTTGTCACCAAAATGCGTGGGTTTCAATGCTTTAGAAATGATTATGGTGGTGATGTTGCTGTGTCTGGTGGTGTTTGTATAATTACATCAAACAATTACCCCAGTACAGCACATCAGTTAAGAACTACACTCCAAGCAGTGGCTGTGAGAATTCACACCACATGTCTAATAACGGTATGTAGCCTTTATTTACCACCGACTGATGTCATCCAAGCAGAGGAACTGAATGACGAAGTTGATCAACTCCCAACTCCATTTTTATTGCTTGGTGATTTTAACGGACATAGTTCCTTGTGGAGTAGTAGTGATACGAATTCTCGCGGTCGTCAGATAGAACAGTTTATTTCTGACAACTGTCTCTGTCTGCTCAATACCGACGAGAAAACTTATTTCCACGAACCTACACGGACATTTCACTCTCTGGACTTAGCTATATGTTCTCCATCACTCTTGCCATTGCTGAATCTTGAAGTTGGAAATGTCCTTTACAACAGTGATCATTTCCCTCTAATCGTGCCTCAGGCTGGAAATAATAGTGTGTGTCACAACCCACTTAATTATGTGTACAGTCGAGCCGATTGGTCACTTTTCACGCAATTGGCTGTGATCAGTGAGACAAGAGTTAAGACAGATGTGATAGATGATGCCGTTAAATATGTCACCGACACAATAATCAGAGCTGCGGATGTTGCTATCCCTAAAAATTCTATCATTCCACATAAACACAGGAAACCTTGGTGGAATGAAAAGTGTCAACTCTCCTATAAGAAACAAAGGAAGCAATGGAATATATTCCGAAGATACCCTACTACGGAGAATCTTGTTGCTTTTAAAAAAGCCAAAGCTGAAGCTCGAAAAGTTAAACGTCAGAGTCAAAGAGAATCTTGCATTCGGTACGTGTCGTCAATCACTTCAACGACAACAAGTAAGCAATTATGGAGGAAAGTTAAAGCAGCCATTGGTATTTATCAGGATTATTCCATTCCTGTATTAAAAACCGGAGCTGCAATACACTCCTCAGCGGTAGATATTGCTAATGTCATCGGTGAAACCTTTGCTAGTGTTTCCAGCTCTGATTCATATAGTCCCACTTTTCTGAGGATTAAAGGAATCGCTGAGCGGACACATCTAAGCTTTCATGATCGACATATTCTACTCTATAACTGTGATTTTGAACTGTCAGAATTAAAGTCTGCTATATCTAAAGCAAACGACACTAGCCAAGGATCAGATGGAATCTCGTATCAAATGCTCCGTCATTTAAATCATGATTCTTTATTAAACATACTTTCATTGTTTAATAGAATCTGGACTGAGCATGCTTATCCTACTTCATGGAGAGAAGCGATAGTGATTCCAATATTGAAGCGTGGAAAAGATTCATCTGACCCTCTGAGTTATCGTCCAATAGCCCTTACGAGTTGCTTATGCAAAACATTTGAGCGTATGGTGAATGCTAGACTCATTTACGTCTTAGAGAAGAATAATTGCATACATCTTCATCAAAGCGGATTTCGAAGAGGACGATCCACTATAGATAGCATAGTAGATCTAGAATCCCGAATTCGAAATGCTTTCGTGAGGAGAAACCATCTTGTTGCAATTTTCTTCGACGTTGAGAAAGCATATGATCGTACATGGCGCTATGGTATTCTCCGTACTCTGCATAATCTTGGCTTTAAGGGTAATCTTCCAATATTTATCCAAAATTTTCTGGCCTCACGCGTTTTTAAAGTGCGCGTTGGAACTACAATTTCCAATACTTTTAGTCAATCTGAGGGTGTCCCTCAAGATAGCATTTTAAGCGTAACCCTTTTTAACCTTTTCATCAGTGACATACTCCATCAATTACCATCTTCTGTTCATGGCACTTTGTATGTTGATGACTTACAAATTTCATATCAGGGTTCAAACATGAATATAATTGAGAGACAATTGCAAACAGCTGTAAATAATTTAAGCACTTGGTTTGAACGGAATGGTCTTAGTATATCTCCTAGTAAGAGTTGCTGTGTCCATTTCTGTAGGAAAACTAGCTACCATAATGATCCTGTGCTTCACATAAATAATAGACCCATTCCTGTAGTCAGTAAGATAAAATTCCTTGGTGTGATTTTTGACAAGAAGTTAACTTTCCTTCGGCATGTTTTACATCTGCGGAAGAAATGTGAGCGACTGCTTAACATCCTCAAAGTGCTTTCGAATACATCTTGGGGTGCAGATCGCACATCACTCCTAAGAATTTATCAGTCTGTAATTTTATCTCGAATTGACTATGGCTGTGTGGCTTATGGATCAGCTAGACTCTCCATCTTACGCAGATTGGACACTGTTCACCATACTGCTTTAAGGATATGCTGTGGAGCTTTTCGCACATCACCCGTCCAGAGTCTATATGCAATTTGCCACCAGTTGCCATTAGACCTGCGGCGGATGCAGCTGTCTCTTAATTATTATTCAAAAATCATGTCCTCACCTCATCATCCCTTGCATTCCACGATTCCAAGTGCTGCTCTTAAGAGATTATATAATGCTAGACCATCAAGCATTCAACCTTTTCTCTCTCGTATTAAATCCATTATTTTGCTTTCTGACCTATGTGATGTCCGAATCGAGTCTACCGACCTTTTCGCATATTCCCCTTGGTATGATCCACACATTATTGTGCTGAATCCCTTTGGAAGTAATAAAAAATCAGACACAAATACTGCTATTCTTCAACAGCTTTATTCATTCCATCGCTGTCAGTATACTATGTACACTCCAGTATTTACGGATGGATCCAAATGTCCAGGATCAGTTGGTTGTGGAGTGTATCTTGATGATACCTCGTACAGTTATAGCCTTCATAAATCCTGCTCCATCTTCACCGCTGAGGCTACGGCTTTATACCGAGCACTTCAGCTGCTACAAACTAAAAATGAACGTAAATTCTGTGTGAACACTGACAGTATGAGTGTATTAGAAGCTTTGAGGAATAACAACTATAATTGCCATCCAGTTGTGTCTAAGATATTCAAATTAATTGATACTGTTACTAACAAGGGATTTGAGATACTGTTTTGTTGGGTACCAAGCCACATAGGTATAGATGGCAATGAGAAAGCTGATGCTGCCGCTAAATCTGCAGCTACTTCCATTTTGCCTTCAATACTATCAATGGACATGAGAAAAGGATTCAAACATTTCATATATTCTCTTTGGCAGGAATCCTGGGACCTGCAAGTCAGCAACAAACTCCATTCCATATTTTCATACATCATTCCATTATCTGTTTTATCTCCACGAAGCGCAGATGTCAGACTGACTCGCCTTCGAATTGGTCACACGCGTTTCACCCACAAACATTTGATCTTAAGTGATCTCCAACCGTGGTGTGAAAAGTGTGATGAACCATTTACAGTATATCACATTTTAATTGTGTGTTCAGATTTTAACCATCAGCGTTTTAGATATTTTAATAGTAACATTTTAACATTAGAAGATCTGCTTGGGGAACCACCCCATCGCAACCTATTTGCGTTTTTAAAAGACATAGGATTTATGAATTTTATCTGATTTAGAAATATTTTTTTTAAATATCAAGTTTTTAATTTTATAGATGTGTATATTGTATGTTTTACAAACTTTTAATATACATTTTAACTATATTTCTAATATTATACCTTTAATATACATTTTAACTATATTTCTATTTTATACTTTTAATGTACATTTTAACTATATTACAATTTTATACTTTTAATGGGAAAAAAATAAATAAATAAAACTGGTGTATAATATCTTGTGTTTGGCGCAGCTTGTCCTTATCTGGACCTTAAGCCATAAAAACCAACCAACCAACCATCACAGAATTTGTTTTATTGTGTATTTCATAATACCGTGAATTCTTCGAATGAATAAGAAGCTAACAATAATATTCATAGATAGTGACAGTTCATATTTCGAAACATCAATTTCAAAGAGCTGGTAATAAAAATAAATTCCGCTGCCTGACATTTTTCTTCCACTTTCAGAGAAGAAAAAGAAGGAAGAATACTGAAGTTTCTTCACTAGAAAATATCAAATCAGAAAGAGAACTTTAGGAAATCTTCATATAAAGGCATCTGATGTTACAGCAATCAATTATTTTGAAATTTATTTTACGCTTTTCACTTTTAAAATATGATAAGTACTGAATACGGCAATTGTTTAAGAATTGTCTTTGTTTTATAAAGTTTTTTTATAAGAAAATCTTTGTCCAGATTAATATAGAAATTTAATTTCTTATGTCATAAAAAAGTACTAAATATATCTAATATTACTTAATATTTTACAAAATTAATATTCTTAAACATTGAGACAAATACTTTGTTAATTAGTATGTCATACTTCTTTTTAAATTAAAATGCATTTTAAAACTAAATGGAAAGTTTGATTAAATTCAAATTTTTTCAAAGAATTTATTTCAATTTACAAAAAAATTTATATTTAAAGGAAAGACATTTATTATTGCAAAAAATGTGGATGATTTATATGAACAATATGAATTCTTATCAATAATTAAATACTTTATTATATTGTATATTACTGTCCTTGCTGTTGTGCATAATTAATATTTTGTTTAATCTGCAATTTTCATTTAAAATTATGATTTTATGAATTTCATTTTCCTTGTATTTTCCAGCACTAATAAACAGGAAAAATGAAAAAGAAAGAACATATCCCAGATTTTATATTTATCAAATCACCAATGAACAAAAGTATAAAAATAAAATGCAAAACTGAAGTCGTAAAATGAACTTTTCCATTAATGCATTTTATTGAAAGACAGAATTCGACAATCACATTCAATCATTACCATAACTTAATCATTACTATAACATTACATTATGTCAGTTTGGTTGGACTGATGTATTATAAAAATTTCTTAATACAAATATGCATCTAATATATTTATTAATTTTTACAGGATTTACAATATCAGGGGTAGGAGTACTGAAATTTTTTTCAGGACAATATTTTCAAGAAATATCAGGACAGTATTCAAATTAAACATATTTCAATAATTAAACAAAACCAATGTTACTTTTACACATTAATTTCTGTTTTATAAGTGTAACACATTTTAGAAAGAAATGCAACATTTAATAAATTCTGAGTTTTTATTTTTTAATACAACAATATGAAAAATGATACAGAAATTAAAATTTTTTATTCTGAACATTTTCTGAAAATTAATAAGTTACATGATAAATGCTTCAAATTGCAGTAAATGTATGTAAAATTGAATAATGTTCATTTTGAACTGGATGCATTAGCATTTAATTCTGATAATTTAATACTACACTTTCTCAACTTATCATTCACAGATGCAATCTCTGCATTAGCAGCAGACACCATTATTTGTCCATCTTTCACATCACTCATATTATCATCACTAATAGCACATGCTCTTTTTTTTTTTTTTTTTTTTGTTGCATCATCTAAAAGTTTTTGAGCTGCACACTGATTATCAAGTTTATTTTTCTTTTCTTTCTCAAGTTCATTAATTTTTTCTAACAGGTGCAATTGTTTAAACTTTTTTCACTAGTAGCTTCTATGTCTTCCTCATCTTTTCTTTTCTGATTATGTTACATCTTTTGATTTTTCCATATATGATGCATATTGTGCATGAGATTTCTGAATATGATGCATCATTTCTTTGGTATATGGAATGGAGGAAACAGAATTGCCATGCATTCGATGACATCATGAGAAATATGTAAACTTTTAACTGTTAATTCCAATAATGAAGCCCTCTCCTTTGTCACAACAGAATTGTTAGTCGAAAAACCTCTTTCTGGTTGGGAATTTACATTCAATAATGACAGACATGCTTTAACAATTCTAGAAAGAGTGGGATATTTTATATAACGACCAGCATTTTTATATTGAAAACCGAATTCCAATATTTACAGATATTTTGGTCATTATTATAATCATTCACAATCAAAGTCACACATGTAAAGAATCCATTCTTCATTCATCTTACCAAAGTCTGAAGAAGTTTTATACACATGAGGAATATGTTGAATTAATCTGCTAAATGAACTCCTAGACTCTTTTTTTCTATTATATGGAGACAAACACGGCAGATCTTTGAGTAAAGAATTTGTTATAGGAAGTTTTTGAAACAAATGCTTTGAAGTTGCTATGTACTTCTGACACACACTTTGTAGAAATGTAGTTTTATCCAATAAGCTCTTCCCATTTAGTTGTTGCTCCATGACCTACTTCAATCTTGTTTAAATTAAACAAATTTTTTCCAAAATCAACATTAATTTGTAGCAACTTTACTCCATTTTTTTCAGATTTCTTCTGGATTTAAAAATTTAAACATAATACTGCGAACAAATTCATTTAGCTTATATTTGTCCTTTTGTCGCGCACGAAAAGGCGACGAGAATTTCGCGGCAAGGCGGTAGTCGCCATTACGCCTGGCCTGTCTCGTTTTTTGCAAACTTACATGCCGGCGAACATTTTAGAGCTGCTTCGCCAAACTTATAATGGTCCCAACACTGGTCATATTTCCTTGTATTTGAGCGGCTATGTTTCCTGAATGAGTAGTTACGCTCATGGCTACGACTTCTGCTCTACACGCAAGCTTAGTTTTTTAATTTCATCTAGTAAGCGGTTTTCAAGGGAATGGTCTGAGGAAACAGGGCAAGCACTTCCCGGCACTGGTGTTACATCCATGACACGATCTGCCACCTCATCTGCTTTATCCAGTGTCAAAGGGCTTACGGCTGCGAGGATAGATTGTACACACGTCGGTAGTTGGTGCTGAAAAAGTTCCAAAAGTAATTCATCCGACACAATGTACGATGCCGCACGCCGACGCATTTCGCGTAACACTTCACTCAGTCGTTGATCACTTAGTTCCTCTCCGGCGAGCAATTTTCGGATTTCCTGATGTGATGACTCACCGCTACGCTTTATCAGTTACGATTTTGTCGTCAGGTTTAATTATCATATCTCGAATTAAGGTAGCTGCTTCTGGCAGTAAGTGTGCGATGATGTAGTTGAACTTTTTTTGCTATCTGTCACCTGTTTGGGGCATCCAAGTTCAAATGTGCTTTTGCACATGGTAAACCACAGGGCAGGGTCTGAAAAATTATATGCCGGAATTTTCACGGCTGTGACCTCCGACATGATGTGAGTACAGGTAGGTTCGTCACTCGTTGATGTTAAAAAAGCAAAAATTCCAAACTGGAAATTCATTGGTCATAAAAGTTCTAAACGTAGCAATTAGTATGGGTACCCATTTTGGTGTATTTGTGTAACCTCCAAAATTACGATGGAACTCAGATAGAACCCAACAAGATATATTTTCCAGCCGTGACTTCAACAAAACGTGACTGACTAGGGTGCATTTTTGCTTCTCTCTCCGCACAGTCAGATGGAACAGAAAAACTGCCTTCACGCATGTGCAGCTTCCATGCTCGTAGGAGAAATCCAGCTTGTAATGAGGTACTGCCATCTTGTGAGGCGTAAAAGTATTAATTATATTGTTCACCACAGTACTAAAGGTTCGACTTTTTGCATAAGAAGTAAATATAGTTCAAATGTTTTACAAAAAAATTAAACAAAATGCAGATATGCCAGAGTCTTAAACTCTTTCAAATGTTTTATAAACTGAAGATGTCTATCAGAAAGAGGAGATTTCTGAGATAGTCGCCATTACGCTATCCTGTCTCTTTTTTGCAAACTTACATGCCGGCCAACATTTTAGAGCTGCTTCGCCGAACTTATAGTGGTACCAACACTGGTCATATTCCCTTCTATTTGAGCGGCTACGTCTATCAGAAAGAGGAGATTTCGACTCTCTTTAGTTACTTTAACAATAAAATATTCTTTTAGAACATCATATTGCTCAACGATTCTCTCACAAACTGACCCAAAAGTTAACCAAAGGCTCTCAACATGATGAAGGAAACTATGTCTAGCTAAGTTTCATCGAAAAGTAAAGCAAAATATGGAGTGCCGAATTCCCGGAACAAAAGAGTTTTGAAATACGAAGCTAGTCCAAAATTAATCAAATATCTGACTTTTTTTTGTCAGATAATGAGATATTTTGCTATGGAGGAGTCATCAAAAAATTTTCTGTAAATGTTAGCTGAATCATTCAATGATAAAAAAAAAACTATTTTTTATTGCCCCCAAAACTAAAATGGTTTTCTCTGATGTTATTTTGGGAAGCCATGATTTGTTATTCACTACTCCTCACTCAGTTCACGTTACGTTCATTACTACTACAGTCGATGTCGAGGATTCAGATGAAGTTGATAGTAAATAGTGTTTGATTCCTGTAACAGTTCACAGCTTTTTTTGTGTTTTAATCCATCTGCATGAGCAAGCACTTGTCTAAAATCCATATTTGAAACACTGAATTTGCTTTTGCACACAAAGCACTCAGCAGAATGTGCATCATCTACACTTCTGCACCATGTCTTAATTAGACATTTATTCCCATCTTGCAGTTCCAACCATTTATTGGAAAATTTCGTTTTCCCTGGCATTTTTAAAAGAAAATTAATTGTTTTCAAAAAATAAATTCTAAACTTGCTAATAAGCATTCTTCAAGTCATCTATCAAAATCGTTCAAAATGGTGCGATAAGAATTCTACGCATGCGCATAAATGTAGGCGAATAATTCTCACAATTTCACTATCATTGCTAAGAGTTGTGCACTACTATATTTGCCTGTATAGGCAGAAAATAGAACTTATTGGTAAACCCAAACCTAAATTTTTTTGACAAAAGATATTCGTGACCAGTGGCTTAATATGAGGCGGAGACGAATGTTTGGTAACCCTATTTCTGGTTTGAAAGAGAACAAAAAAAAAGGGGGGGGGAATCTCTTCCTTGTTGAATAGAGCAGTGGAAAGAAAAATATATATTCCACTAAAAGAAAAATTTACTACTGAAAAATATAAAATTATTAATTAAAATTAAACTTTGAAAGGAATATAATAAAAAATTAAGGAATTCAAGGATTTATTTTGAAAAATAAGGACATTTTTTTTTAAAAATTAGGAATTTCAGGAATATTAGAACAACTCCGAGCCCTGCAATATACAATTGAGGTAATCTAATTTTGGGCAAATTTTAATTCTATGAATAAACGAAGCGAGAATAATAAAATCAATAATTTGGATAAAAGACGACGGAACTGTACAGGGTTGGCACGATTTCCAATTTCCGCGCCAAGCGCTGCACAGCTATTTCGCCAACCTAAATTACGACACTAAGCGCGATTACTAAACAATGCTCGCTTTCGAACTTCCAACTTTGGAATCGGGCACTACTTCAAATTCCATCTATCTAAATTTCGAATATTTTATTATAATTACGTACTGTAGAAGTATTAAAATTCTAATAACTAGAAACAATTTTTTTTATTAAAACTCGAATTTTAATATACCGGGCAATGGCACCCACATTGAAAAGAACTTCAGTGTAGCGCTACCTACTACAGTGATAACCGAACAAAAAAGTTAAGTTTCTAACGTTATCAAATAGCATTTTTATTAATACTAGAATTTTAATATACCAAGCAGTAATGCTTAACTTGGAGGGGAAAAAAAACCCTCAGTGTAGCACCACTTACTACAGTGACAACCGAGCAATAAAGTTAAACTTCTAACGTCATCAAATTGCATGCTTTATGCAAACTCGAATTTTAAATAAGAGGACATGTGATGCCCATCTTCAAATAATTTCACAGTACAGCACAATTTAACACTAATGCGAAATACGCAATATAGCTTTCTCAAATGTGTATTTATTTTTATAAAAATTTGTAATAATCCACAAACGAATGAAAAATTTAATGAAATATAAAATAACTAACCTGGCTGAGAAAGAACGATTTTAGGAGCTCTTGGAAGAAATCTACCGTATTCTCTTTATAGTTTTTCCGCCATACTCTGCGATGTATAAATCAAACTAACCAGGCACATGATTAGCATCCCGTACAGATCTTTTATTAGTCGACCAAATAAAATCTCGAAATAATATAACTTTAAAAATATTCAAACACTATAGTTCTCAAAAATTTAAAACACTATTCTATATCTTCCGAAAATTCGAGATAATATAATTTTAAAAAAAATTAATCCAATAACGGGAATATTTATGTAGCAAATTCTGAAATTGTAAACAAGTAAAATTTCTCATTAAAAATAGGGGTTGCACACTACACGAATTTCGCGCATGTCGTACCTTACGTCATAAAACAAAATTCATGTCATGCAAACTAACACCCCATAGAATGGGTGTGCCTAGGGAGTGTTGTACAAACGCATTAGGAACAGTTAAGCCAGTTTGGCAGACACCCACTAAACACAAGGCTTGCACACAGCTATGATGAGTCATCCACTTGAGGCCGGTTGTTTCAGCTCCTTTATGGCGATCTAAATAACTCACTTTTTACTATGTATTACGACACATGTTCAATTAATTAAATCACGCTACAGGGAATTATATAACTGTCTGATAAATCTATGATTGATAGTTGTTTGGAAAATTTTTATATTTGCTTTAAATGATCTAAGCTAAATTATTGTAATAAATAAAATAAAAATTGAACAGAATGTTTTCCAAGATCATTCCTTTATTTAAATGATTTAATTTTAAAAAAATGTGTGAGTTTATTATAATAGTACACTTATAAAAATTTTAGAATTGAACAAAACAAAATACTTAATTTGCCAAAATAAGTGATTAGAGAATAAGAAATAAAAACACTACTTTAACAATTGAATTTGTAATTCTTAGGTTATAAAAAAGTTTTTAATAATTATTTTAAAATGATATGCATTTTGCTTCATTTGTTTTGTTCTAAATTTCTAGTTTTATAATTTTTTAATTTATCAACCATTGTTTGTAGTTTGATATGATTTTTAAGTAACTTGTAGAAAAATTTATGAAATTATTAGGATCATGTTTGTGAAATATATTCCTGCTACATTTTTCTCCTAATTCAAAATAAATTTATTATGATATCTATCACATAACACAATGATTGTACATTATAAAGTTTTTCACAATGATCATTTAAGTTAATTATAATTTGAATGATTTAATCTGATATCAACATTACTTATTGTATTAGTATTTAATATATAAGCATATATTAAATCATTGATATCAAAAATATTAAAAAAAATGTTTACTTAAATTTGTGGCCAAATAAAGACATTCATATTTTTCACTATACAAATAACTGGAGTAAATGAAACATTTGCTTTTATTGCATGATTTTTTTTTATTAAATATCACATAAAAATAGCAAAATTTATAACTTTCTCAGATAATAAAAATAGAGTAAAGACAACAATAGTATGCTTAAAATAACTTCATTAAATACTTCTATTCCACATTAAAATATATCAAGAATTAGTATCAAAATGCAACTAATTTGTTTTGATATACAAAATAATTTCCTAAAATAAGCTAACTATAAATAACGATTTAAGTTAAGGAATATCAATTTAATAATTATATTTACCTACAGGAAACTCTTCTCTGAAATTTACATTATTTTCCTAATGTTTGTAATTTTCTTTTTGATTTTGAATTCAGGAGTTTTTTATTTATTAAATCATCATTAATTTTTCACAATAATATTTGAGTAAAATGTTAGAAGTTAAGACACTATTTTTTACTAAATTATCAGTGTTATGTTTGCAACATTCTGAAGTTAAATTAATTTCAGTAAATCGAAGATTTTTTTTAATGTTACATTATTTGCAATAAATCTATGATTGTTTCACTTCAAAAAATCGTTTTCATTTTCAGAAGATAATAGTTTAGAAATAACAGTACAATTTAAATGGAATTATTTTGAACGATTTCATCACAAGGATATTTTAAACCACCCCTATCTATATTTTTAATTAAAAGATAGATTTCACATTCATCGTCAACTTTGCTTATTGAATAAACACAGTACATTTCACATTTAATTTTTTTCAAGATAGAATGGATGCAATAACCTGCTATGTATATTAATATAATTAACAAATGAGAATATTTTTAAAAATCATTTGAGTTTATTTGCAAATTAAACATTGATTCTTTAGGGTCGAAAATGTCAAGATTTAGATTTTCATCAACATCATTTAAATTAATTTTAACATTTCCATGAACAGCAGAATTTAATGTGAAAGGAATAAAACTCCTTCTCCTGATTAAAATACCACCCTTATAATCCAATGAAGCCTTTATGTGAATTTCATTCATCAATATAAAACTACTTTTTAGTCATTTTCATTAAGGTGAGAATATTTGTCTCCAATATATAAAAGAAAATTGTTCATGTTCAGCTCTTTTAAAGGATTTGCTATATAACTGACAAATAAACATTTCAATGTTGCTGAACATGGAAAAATTAAATACCAGCTTTTACATAAAAATTTATAACAATGGGGTGATATAGAAAAAAACATGGAGCATAAAATTAAAATGTTAGCAAAATATTTCAAATGATTTAAAGAATATTGCAGCAGAGAAATCTTTTCTTCTAAGCAAACAAATAAATTTTAAATTCATTAATAACAAATTTACCCAAGTTATTTTTATCATTAATTTTTTCAAAATTTTCTAATGCTTGTAATATATTATCTAAGTTATGAATATCATTTACAATCATAGGAAATTTAAAATTATTTATCTTATTAATTTGAAAACCTATAATTGAACTTACCAAATTCAAATTTTCAATATCTGTAACTGATGATTCAAGAACAGGAACTTTTGAAGGATTTATCAATAAAAACATAATTATATCCTTATTGGTAACAACAGTCCATGATATGGAATTTTAAACCCACTTTAAACAGTTCTTGAGTTCTCTTAAATCTTTAAAGCAAAATTTACCCCGTATTTTTTATACTTCTAAGGCACAAGCAACGTTCTTATTTTCAATTCTTATCTTCTTTACATCTGGCTCTCTCGATGATTCTTGGTTGTCGTTAAACATTTGGAATTATTGAGAGAATGGCATCTAACTTCACTCATGGGTATCGTAAGGGAGTGCTCAGTTTTTAACTAGTTTTCTTTACATCTAGCTCTGAACATCTCAGGATATTACTCTCTGTAAAATAATGCTCGCAAACCTAAAAAAAAAAAAAAAAAAAAAAAAAAAAAACACTATTAAGATAAATGTAAGCTACATATATTTACTTGAATTCTTTAAGACACTTTTAAAAGCTGTTTTGATTACAGCATATATTTCATTGTGATAAAGTTCAAGCAATATTTATAATCACTATTTTAATTGGTAAAAAATATGTTAAACATTAATTAAAATTATCTAAGAGGTAGAATTTGTGATTTATATTACAATTTAAATTATCCATATCATGTAATTAAAATTATATCTAATTCATTTTTCCACTTCATGTTATAGATTAACATAATGAAAACGTAAATAATAATTATTTCCTCAAGTATATTGAATATTTACTGCTAGCACTATTATTTTATTTCTCAATATGAACAATGTGAAATAAATAAATTCTCAAATATTTCATTTCTAAAATAATTATTAATTTATATTATAATTATTCAGATGTAACAAAAATGTCTTAATAAATACAGAAAAAACTTAATATACCAATAATCATATATGATTAACAAATAATTTTGATTAATTAAATGGGGAACATTTTTAGTAATTGTCAAAGCTATTGAAAGTTTTACAAATTAGAGCCAAATTAACAACAGAATGAGAATTATTTTTAAGATGAAAAACATACAATTATATTGGATGGAAATAACATTAATTTTAATATTTCTTATCCATGCCACAAGCATGTGTTTTAAATTTTAAAAAATGTATTTCACTAACGATTTAATTATTGCTATTTGAAATAAATAAAATAAGACTTACCCAAGAATTTTCCATCACTTCTAGAATTTCTTGAGGAATAACAGCCAGCCACTTTTTTTAGCATTCTTCATACCTTTGGTTCTCCATTCTAGTGTGATTGCCAGTTGAAGACTGAACACTTGAATGGCATTTTTATAAAATTTCTTGAAACATAATACTTTTAATGAATATTTGAAAACAAGGTTTATCACACACACATGCAAAATCAGCTCTGTACAGATACTGAAATGAGTCGTCGAGCAGGCGTCAGGAAATGGAAGGAGAAATTTCAACTATTGAGGGTCGTTGATCAGCCTTATGTGGATGAGTCATTCCAGAAAGAAGTTTTGGTGCACAGATTTATCTTTCGGGGGTTTTAATTTGGCGCACTTTATTGCACACTTGGTGCATTTTACCCTTTGTATAGTTCTCTGCTTTTAGGTGCAATTGGTAATTACAAATTTTATATAATTCATTAAAATAACATAGTTATGTAAATAATATTGATTCTTAATAAAAAAATTAGTTGCTAAAATCACAGAATACATTTACAAAGATTGAATTACAAACTATAAAAAAATATCTTATTCATTTATTATTTTAAAGTCATATATGTAATGAGGGAGTATAGAAATATAGTAAAAATCAAAACAGAATAATTTAATGTTTAGTTTGCTGAATTTAATTGATTGTGACAAAAAAAGTATTTACATAAAGTTAAATGTGAAATTAAAAAAACTGAGAAAATAACATTAGACATCTTCCGTAATCGTCTTCTATCAACGCATTCATCTTCATTGTTTTCAAACTCCTCTCTCTCTCTCACGGCGAAGTCCCGCTTGGCCAAAGCTTAGCGCTGCTACGTCATGTTTCATCTGACTTCTTATTGGTGGAAGGGTTAGGAGAATACACTGGCGCCGGACAAAGCTCCCACCCACAACATTTTCGATCACACTCGGACATCCTGATGACTTTGGACCTCCAAAGCTTGCACAAAGAAAATAAAAAAATATCTAGAAAAATTAAGAAAAGAATAAAATTATTCACAGGCGTCGTCTTTATTAGCCTCTTGTTGCCATCCGTCTTCATTATTGGCAGGCAAGTTTCGTCTTTCTTTTTGCACAGAACCTCCGGAGCTGCATAATCGGAAGTACTTTCTTTAATAATACCATCTTTTAACCATTGTTCTGTTTGTTCGTGGACGACTTTTTGTTCTGCATAAGGTAATCGGCGTGGACGCTGATTTACCGGCATTGAATCACAAAGAATTAGATTCATTGAAACATCGGTAGTCTTAGTTTTGTTTGGCTTATAGTTGTTAATTATTTTCTTAATTTGATCTCGATAAGTTGAGTTTTAATATGTGAAAGTTCGATTGTGTCCGTCTCATCGAAAACGTGAATTATATTAACAAGAAAGTTTTGATTATTGTTAACCAAATGAATACCATTTTTACCTATGTGAAATTCACCTTGGTTGATGCAATCTGTTCCAATAATTACATTTACAGAAATACAATCATCTGGAATTACGTGAATCTCTATGGAGAATGAGGAATCCTCTATTTGAATTAAATCTGTAAAATATCCCATTGATTTAATTTTAATATTTCCTATTCCAGTAAAAACAAGAGGGGAAGAATTAAGAAGAGGGGAACCAATGTGTTTATATATTGAATATTTTATCATAGAAGCTTCACTACCTGTATCTAATAGTGCATTTATTTTGATATTGTATAAAGTAATTGGAATGTGCATGGGTTTTATTTGAGGTGATAAATCATAATCTGTCTGAATATGCTGAACAGAATTTTTGTGTTCTTTTGTGGTAGTTAATTGAATATTGGGACAATCCATGGCCTTATGACCAAAATTATTACACTGGAAACATTTAAATCCTTTCTCTTTATGTAAACACTGTGAAGACTTATGACCTTTTTTGCCACAATTAAAACAAATTATTGGAGATACATTCGGCATATCTTGATAATTATGAGTAACTTTAATATTACCTTTATTTAAATCACTATTGCTGTGATTGTAATTTTTGCGATCATAAAATTTAGTGGAAACATCGGAAAATATCTGTTTTTTAGAAATGTAAATTTTTTCATAAATTTTCAATTTTTCTTTAAAATCAGAAATATTTTTAGTACCATATAACAAAATTTTGTTACTTGATTTATCAGGTATACCATTTATTATGTATTCAATTAAAGATGCATCATCTATTGTACCTCAAGAAGCAATTTCGCGCATGCATACAAAATATTCGAAAAGAGATTCATCTTTTCATAAAGTACGTTCTTGAAGCATAGTATGAATTTGTTTACTGTTAACTTTCGATTTAAATTCTAACAATAGAGTTTCTTTTAAAATTTTCCATGTAAACAAACCATGTATACTCTGAACAAGAGTTTTTGCAGTACCAGTTAAAGATTTTTTTGCAAAAATTATTTTTTGTTGATCACTTGTAATATTAAATAAACAAAAGTTATCTTCTAAATCATGTATATAATGTTCGACTGAATAATTGTCTGTACCATTAAAAGAGCGCAAAGTGTCAGTTAGATCTTTCATAGAAAAAGATCCGCCAAAAATAGTGTTGTGTGAAAGGAAGTTAGTATTTTCCACTTGACGTGGGGGAGAAAAAGGATGCCTATGTGAATCATCTTCGGCTCCGAATAGAGAAAAAGTGTTGTCTATGACTGCTGTCTGGGCGTTGTTTACTGTTTCGTTTTGAAAACCACTGACACCGTGATTCTGTGAAGAGGAATTCTTAATTAAACTCTCTGGATTTCTAAGTGTATTATTAAAAGTTTCTACTAGTTCTGTTTCACTTTCGGAATCGGATTCAGCATTTCGAAATAAATCGAAATTTCTTAAATGTTCAAAAATCAAATCACAATTATCTTTAGCATTAGATGTAAATTCAATATGAAGCATATTACACATAGAAATAAAATCATTATCACTGAATAAATTTAATGCATTTGTTTTGGCTTCTTCAACAGGATAGTCAGAATCAAAACCAGTAAAATTGCGTAAATTATTTCAATTCCTTCATCTGTACCAAATATTAATTTATGTAGATTTTTAATGTTCTTAGTGCTACTGTTTGATATTGAAATAGCAATTTTCTTAAAACAATTTAAGGAAGCCATATTTCTTATAATCTATAAATAAGTTTAAAGCTGACTCACCGTTTTGAAGGAGTCAATCATCGGCATTTGTAGTCGCTTAGAGTTGCTAGGCTGTCTAGGGTATAACGTTTGAGGTAAAGGAAATTCTCGTACGGCCGGGCTCCCATGTAATGAGGGAGTATAGAAATATAGTAAAAATCAAAACAGAATAATTTAATGTTTAGTTTACTGAATTTAATTGATTGTGACAAAAAAAGTATTTACATAAAGTTAAATGTGAAATTAACAAAACTGAGAAAATAACATTAGACATCTTTCATAATTGTCTTCTATCAACGCGTTCATCTTCATTGTTTTCAAACTCCTCTCTCTCTCTCTCTCACGGCAAAGTCCCGCTTGGCCAAAGCTTAGCGCTGCTACGTGATGTTTCATCTGACTTCTTATTGGTGGAAGGGTTAGGAGAAAACACTGGCACCTGACACAGCACCCATCCACACCGTTTTTGATCGCAGACATAAGAACAAATTTAATTATGACTCCACATTTTAAAACAAGACTCCATTAAAAAATATCTCAACCCAAGAAGGGAAATGAACCAATAAACAGTTGAAGAGAGACAAAATTCCAATCATTCAGAAGGCAACTCAGGTAAAACATCTACAAAAAATCACATAGATTATAATAAGAATCTGCACAGAAACTATACAATACTTTGGAATAAAGCTTGAATTGGAACTTTGGAATATAAATTCTAAGAGGGGCAATTTTTAGATGCTATGGGTAAAAAAGTACAAAACTAATTTACACAAATGGGTAAAAGTTTACAATCAGGTAACCCTCGACACTAAAATAGATACCAAAATGTGACTAACAAGATGGCTGATGCCACTACATAGTCTAAACTATAAAGTACAAGGTTACCAAAAATTGAATTTTATTGCCAAATCTTTTGCTCACCCAATTCTGCAACAAATTCCCACAAATGTTTTTCTAAGGAATTCATATTCATGTAATAAAGATGGAAAAACAAAATAATAGGATATAATATTAAATTAAATTAGAGTCAAGAAATAATTAACAAATTGTCTGTGTAATTTTATCAATTAAGAAATAAATTTCCTTAAAAATATTCCCTTTCATGCTTAATTTTTTCCACCAATATATTTAAAACCATACAATTTTTATTTACTTGTTATACTGATGAGCATAAAGCCTTCAATTATAACCAAATTTTTTGCTAAAAAAAAAAAAAGCTGTGAGCTATAATTTGACATTTATCAATATACACTGTATTGAATACAAATGTTTGAATAAATATTTGAATGTCATAAATTTTAATATGAATTTTTTTTTTAGCAAAATGAAACTTGAAGACTGTAAACATCAAAGACACTGATTCCAATATTTAAGGACACTTGGACATTTTAAAGAGCACATTTTATTAACTTAAGTCAATTATTTAAAATTTGTTATAGCAAGAATCAAACCAAATTAAAAATGAATTTTAAAATAAAATAAATCAAATAGTTTTAAACCAACTCTACATGTTTTCTTCTTTCCTATAAAATGAAATATATAAACTGTCTCCTCTTTAATGCTTTTTATATTTACGCATACCTTATGATTGCTAACCAATAATATTCCAAAAAGTACAAAAGAAACTTTATAATTTCATATTATTTAAGCAATTCATACAATTTCAGAACTTGATTGCAAGACCTTACAATTCATGGAAAATCCAAACATTATAGACATATAATTTGGCAACTATATCAATTTCACATTACGATAAATCTTTCAGAAGCTTTCTGGATGTCATTTGTCTAAATGAATAATTTATTCATTTAAATAAATAAAATTATAATTGAGGAAAAATCCAATTTCATTTGAAGCAATTATTAATTAGTGATACATTTTTTAACTATTACCCTAAAAACAAATCATAACTTAGTTAAAATATTTTCCTGCAAATTTTACATGTTTCCTTAAAATAAAAATGCTGAATTACGATAAATTAAATTAAATTTATAGGAAAAATTATTTAAAACAGATTTGTATTTTATAAGCAAAATAATACTTGATGATAAATCCATGATTAATCAATTTATTTATTTATTCATATAATGTAATAACTGATGAATATACAGCTAAACATAAAAACTATTGAGAGCTAAGAAATAGCTACAATTTTAATTTGTGAAACTGATTGAAAATTATATAGTAACAGACAGTGGTTAGTTTTATATATATATATATATACATAATTGTATACAAAAACAAATTAGAAGATGTTACTTTTCATTAAATAAAATATGCATTCATAGTCTAAATGATGGGAAACACAATTATAATAAAATATAAATGCTTTCCAGTTAACATAATTGAGTATTAACTAGTAAGACAAAAATTATATTAATATACGAATTCATTTTAATCATTTTTAATTAGTATAGAAATGTGTATTTGTACCGATTTTATCTTCAGCAATTATAGCAATATACCTTGTGAATAAAGTAATAAAAATCATGTATTCAATTATATAAAAAAATCTAATTTAAACAAACCATACATAATTTATTTATTACAAATAAATTTTAATTATTGTTTAATATAAGCATATACTGAAAAGCAGTATAAATTCTGTTTAATGCTTTGAAATTAATTCTTCCAAAAAAATAACATGAGGAAACCAAAAAAAAACCAAATGAGGATAATCATAAATCAATTTTTCTTATATCTTGAATTATATATATATTGATAAATCACATCAATGTGCACCATTCAAGAAGTATTAATGTAAAAAATAAATACTTACACATTATAAAATTTCTGTACTATAAAATAATGTATTTAATTAAGGTGAATCAGTTTTGCTAAAGAAACTGAAACATCAATATTTATTCTAAAAACATTATCTTTAGAGTAAAAAATTAAAACCATGAAAAGTAATCTCAAATTTACTGATTAATGATTAAAATATTTCATAAAAGAGAACAAGATACTTAATTACATATGATGGCCTGGCAGTTTTTTAATTCTTGCTGTTTTATGAATTAACAGTATGATTTTGAAGAAGTTTAACTAGCCCCTGGAAGTAACCTCTTTAAATACACTACTATAATATTTTGCCTTCAATTAATCATCATATGCATTAATTTCAATTAATTATATTGCTAGTTAATAATTATATTTGGTACTCATTATTTAATTTTATTACATGCTTTTATAATATTACTTTATTTAGCACTTATTATAATAAATGAAGATTTATGTACTCTGCTAAAACAGCATAAGAATCTTATTTTTATTAATACTTATTATTTAATTTTTAAGCCAAACTTCTTGAAATCACATATTTTGTAATAATTTGAATAACAAATAACTTCAGAGAAATATTCAGGTAATGATCTTCACAAGGAGATGAAATTACACAAATAGTCAACAAATGCAGAAAATACAGGAAGTAATAAATTTATAACAATTAAGATGTATATATGTAACAAAATTTGATATTAACATATTAACTCTTAATAACATATTCTTCTGAATTTCATATTTGGTAAGATAGACTTCTGACACAGATCATTTTATTTTGAGAATGTTAGTATCTGCCATTACAAAATTCTTTCAAGCACCCTATTTCAATCAACATTTCTGAAACAACTTAAGAATATGTATTTGAAATAATATGGTTATTTTCCTTTTACATTTCATAGCAATTTTTACACATTTCTTAAATATTCTTTTCATATTTTTTGAATGCACTAATTTAAATCATAATTTATGTTACAGTTAAAATTTGTTAAATCTTATTTTACTGTTGCAATAATAGTCATTTACTATTAGAAACTTACTGTAAGAAATTAGCATTTCACTTGCTTCCTTTCCATGTACTTTTTTGCTATCACATTCAAAATCCTTGACACAAATGTCTTTCTAAAATTTCTAAGTTTACATGAAATTTCAATTTTCTTTAGTAAGAGAAATGTTTTACAAAGTTATTCACATTTTTACCAAATCATAACTGAATCAATATCTGAATTTGGTCCTGATAACAGAAAACTTTTGATTAGCCATCAAGAAAATAAAAACATTAAAATACTGAGTTAATACGTACTAATTTTAAGCAAATAAACTTTTACTTCTACAATATTCATTATGATGTAAAACCATTTCTTTGAGATTATAACTAAAGATTATATTAATAATAAAAAATTACATATAGTTAAAAAATGATAATGCTGAAGACTTTTGAGAAAAAATGTGCATATACCTATTAGAAATTATCAGAACTAAATGATTAATGATCTTATCCTTGTTTATCAGCACCTGCAGCATATGCTGCAAATATAGGGACTGTCTTTGATGTAGCAATATCTTTAGCTTTCCTGGCTTTTTCACAAATTTTATCTTTATCTAAGAAAGAGGAAGACTTATTTTCTACTGCAAGAGGTGATGGATACCTGTTGGCTAGTACAAATTCTAGTCCTTTACAAGTTTTTTGAACATTCTTTTGAAATCTGTGGATGAGATACGATTCAATTAGGCGAGGAAAATACAGTTTGGATCGCTCTATCCAGGCTTTGCGTTCGACAGCAGTGTTATTGATTCCTTTTTCCTTGTAGCAGCACATTTCTTTGATCCTAGTCACAGAAGTTCCTATATTCCAAGTGCAAGTGTTTATAGTCTTGTTGACTGGGTCAATGTAGGATTCTTCAATTATTGGCTCATTTTTAATAGATAAGTTGTACCCAAAATACGATACACGGACTGTCTTCGTAAGAAGCCTAGTGGTATGCAATACTCCATTATCTATTTTTCGATATAGTATATCTTCAGTTCGCACATGTTTACTGAAAGGGTTTGGGTATCTAAACCAAAAAACTTCTGCGACTTGCAACCAGGAATATTGAAAAATATCTTCTCCTTCAAAGAATTTCATAGCAGTAAATGGAGATCACACAACTGAAGAATAGAATTATGGAAACAAATTATAATATTTCAAAGTACATTACTTTGATGATATTTTATAGCTTATTTGCATATTAAGAGAGTAAAGTTTTATCTGATTAAAATGATCTTTATTTAATAGTAATGATGACTTCGCCAGCACATGAACAGTACAAAGCAGAGAAACGACTACACAGTACACACCGTACACTAGCAGATAAGGGAAGTAAACTTTTCTCCAAGAGAACTAGTCCTCGGAAGCAGTCGGGTAATCAGAACGAATGCCATTCTGAATAGTTCGGACTAATGGCTATTGAATTCATTCTTGCCACCTCCAATAGTTCTAAATACCGCGCAGGCGTATTCAATTCAGATTTCTTTCCACCATTTTTTTGTTTCATTTGCACGTCAGCATCGGTCAGTAATATTTGTGTAAGTAATGTGAATTTCTTTATATTTCAAGTTACAGCTCTTAAGTTAAATTATTTGATAATATATGTGAAATTAGTTATTGAGTTATTAAATTTGTGTTTTCATAATTTCCTTTTAATTAAAAAGCATTTTTTACACGATCGAACAAAGATCATTTCAAAGATTTACTGGTTTGGGATCACCGTATGCGTTAACTAAAAATTTATTTGTATGTATTTAACCATTGTATTCATAACGCTATATAATATTATAATTCAATGCTCATTTTAGATTCCTATCTTGTGTCGCGAATTGACATCAATTTTGTTATTTATTCAGTGTTCATGTGTGTTCTTTTTATAATTATAAGATATTGAACTTTTAAAATAATTTTCTATGTGTTTCATCGTTTTCATTATAAAAGTTTTATACAAGATTGATATGCTTATGAAAATCATATCACAGAAGATTATACTGGTTTGGGTTTACATTTTTGTTATAAATGTATTTGTATGTAATCATGGAATAAAACATGCTTAATCATATTTTAATTAATGTGTTTCTCCTGTATCATTATATCGAAAATTAACATCGGTTTCATTGTATGTTGCATGATTTTAATTATTGATTCATCAAATAATACATTTTTCAAAATAGTTAATTTTCTACATATATCTAATTTTTTTTTATTAAACAGTACTCCCCCTCCCCACATAAAAAACTGGAAAAAATTGTGATGGTACAAGGTCAGGTAAGTAAGAAGAATAGGATAAACTTTGCTTATCAATTTGCTGTGTGGTATTCCTGGTTACCAGTGTCATATGCTACCTCAAAGTATTACCCAAAAACTATACACCTTTTGGATTAACCATGGCTGGTCCTTCTGTTGTAAAGCTTGTTGTGCATATTCAATTACTGCAAGTACAGGTCAGCTGTGACCGTTTGTGCCTTTGGTAGCAGCTCGTAGTGAACCATTTGAATAGCTAATCCACCTGGCACCACTGTCAACATGATATGTCTCCTGACCTGAATTTGTGAAACAATGCTTCAATATTTTCATTCACTCACTGACTTCCAATACCTGACATATTCACTGACTTGATGCAGCAACTGATAACACACTTTGAAGTTGTAAAACAAACATTACCAAGCGAGCTCTTACTCAGATTTACTGAACGGTTATCTTTGGTATCAAATTTGTCCAAAAAATTTTCTGGACGTTTGGAATTTTGATAATCCTTTTGATCAAAATATTCAACTACCACATTTAGTTTTAGTTCAACAATTTTATGTTGTGTGTTTTTTTATCAGCATTCTCTTTGAAATATTTTTGTGATTACTGCTGCATCGGGAATGTCTGATGTGAGTACAAGAATGTTTGGAACGAATGGCGTTATGTGGTAGGATGAGAATGTATGTTTAAGGTGTTTGAATGGATTGGATGAAACGAAGGAGACTTTGGAGTTTGGTATGAACGCTGGTTTGATTGTTGATAGATGTGAGAATTGTAAGCGTTATAAGGATATGAAATTGGTTAAAAGGAAAGATATAAGTGATGAATATGAATAGAGGTGTAAATCTAAAATAAAAGGAGTGTGAGGTAGGGTTTATTTTTTTAATTGAACAGATTGACAATAAATGAAATTTTAGTTTAGGTTTATATATGAGTGAGTGAGAGTAAGACTGACTTTAATATGAAAGAGAGTAAGTGTTCTTCAAAGACAGTTCTTCATTATCAGTCTTTTTGCAGTATGGTTTATATGGAAGAAATAATTAAAAGCAGCATTAAATTGGGTCGAGACAGTGTGATTGTTCAGGTAGTCGAGAGTAAATTTGGGGTAAACGTAAATTTAATCAGATTAAATGTGTAGAAGGTAAATGGTTTATGAAAGTTATAAATGATAGAATGTCTGATACTTTGATAAGTATGATTAAAGAGTTAATTCTTCTGAATTCGGCAGTAATTTCAGACTGGTGGAAGAGATGTGATTGCCTCTCTAATGAAGCCTTTGTAAATCTGAAGGTAAATCATATTCTGAATTTTAAGGATCTGGACAGGTGCCCACACTAATACAATTGACGGAACGTGCAGAGCAATGAAATGTGATACATAATTACTATCTAGCTGAATGTGTGTGGTGCAAGAAAAATAAGTATATGTGCAACAAATTTATGACTTTCATCGATTCAATATTGCGTATATACCCTCCACAAATAGCTAATGCAGAGAAGTAGAGCAGGAGGTGACAACAGTAAACAGGAGATATGTATGTCTATTGTTCATTATTTATTTAAATAGTAATTAATTAAATGGGCACAAAATGAATTTCACGTGAATATTTGCCGATATGAATTCATTAATATAAAATTTAGTCAAATAATTTTATGTTAATATATCAACTAAATAATTTTACAATTAGTGTTTAAAATCTATACATCTGCATATTTTGTTAATTTTGTAAAATTGTACCAATAAAATTAACTGAGCATAATGTTAGATACCAATAATGTATTTGTTAAAGTAATCTTCCAGATTATATACAATTTCAGTGATTTTGAAACAGCCAAATTTGGGCAACATTTTAAAAAATTGCTTAGTGTGACTGCAATTAATTTTTACTGCTCTAATAACAACTGATATTAATACTCTTTATAAAAACAACAAAGCTGTACAGGTTCGACACAATTTCTAATTTCCATGCCAATCGTTCCACAGCTATATCACTGACCTAAATTGTCACTGTGCACAATATTTGGCTACCAATGCTGATCCCATTTGAATTTCAACTTTGAAATTATCTGCTTTTTACAATCCTAATAACTAGAAACAAATTTATTAAATCTCGAATTTTAATATATCGTGCAATTGCGTTCACCTTAAAAAAAACTTCAGTGTAACGCTACCTAGTACAGTGACAACCAGCAATAAAGCTAAATTTCTAATGTTAACAAAATATGCTTTTTTATAAAAACTAGAGTTTCTAATAATCGCTCTAAATGAAAAATAAAATAACTCACCCTGTCTAAGAAAGAACGTTTATAAGAGATTCAAAGACATCTATATTTTCTTTATGCTTTCTTTGCCATACATACTCTGCGATGTATGAATCAAACTGACCCTGCACTTGATAAGCACCCTGTACAGATCTTTTATTAGCCGACCAAATAAAAATTCAAAATAATATAATTTTTAAAAAATTCAAACAATAAAATTTTCAAAATTTATTAAATTAATGTAACTTAAAAAAAAAAAAATTGAAGTCCAATAATGGGAACATTAACATAGCATATTCTTAAATTATAAACAAATAAAATTACTTATTAAGCACTAGCGTTGCACACAAAAGAAATTTTGCGCATGTCATACGATCACCTTAAGTCTTAGAGCGAAAATCTCGTCATGAAAACACATTCTGAAACGTTAAGCCAGTTTGACGCACTTTATCGCACGCTTGCCGCATTTTACCCTTTGTACAGTTTTTTATTCGTTAGCACTACTTTTAACTGGCCAATATCTCACGCAAATCTAACACTAATTTGCATGCTTATTCTTTTTTATTGAATGACCGTGAAAATGGCAAGAACTTTCTTGTTTACCCTATACTTCTTTTATCTTCACTTAAATGAAATGCCTTAACATATGTGTGCAAAAAGATTTTCACAGCCTGCAGTTTTCTATGTGTTGTGATTTGCTTGGGTTTGATTGTTATTCATATTTTAGAATCGTCCAAAAAATCATAGTATACTCATAACATTTAACAATTGTTCTCTTTAAGATATGTCTTGATATAGTTAATGTTAAATAAAATAGTTATGAAAATATAGAAAGCTCGTTTTTAACTATATACATATATACATCTTCCAAACTAAAAAAAAAATTATTACCAAGGTTATGTTAAAAAGTCAATAAGGGAAAAATGCTTTCTCACATGTTAAACAATAACTTTACATATGTATTTTTAAACCAATACATGTTACATTAGTTATTTGTAAATTGTTTTATTTTGATAATTTTTGTGGAAAAGTAATAAAATTTAGTGATTAACTTTGGTTGAAAGCGAGCACAAAATAATTTGACAGGCTAATCCATATCAGAATATCAATGTACATAAAGATATACTATAACATATAATCATATTTTTCTAATTAATTAAGTTGCATATATTTACTAATGCAGTTTACATATATATGTATATGTATATATATATATGTATGTATATATATTTGTTGGAATAATTAAATTATTTATGCCATATATTAGAAGACAAGACAAGGAGCCAACTACCTACTCTTTGATTTGCATGTGTCATTTTAAAGATGGATTAAAAGAAAATGGACCATCAATTTTTCCAAGAAATGACAAAAAGATCATGATGTATGAACCACCAGAAAAAAGACAAAGAAAAGAGTGAAATGCTTTTACACATTTTTCCTATTAATCTATTATTTATTAATCCTTTTTTTTTTTCATGAGCATTAATGTAAATAGATTTCAATGTGAATTTTTAAACTAATTTATTATTATTATATATGTATTGATTTAGTGATATTTCAAGTATAGGAGAAGGTTCCAGTTCTACATCTGATCCACCCATTAAAAGTCTTGAAACATATATTTTAGGGAAAGCAGTTGAAAATTAAAAAGTGAAAATGAGAAACAAAAAAAGTGATCATTTGGATTTCATTTGGTAAAAGATAATAAAAAGATTTAATTTCATATTACATTGGGTTACCTAATGAAAGAATATTTATTTTGATATTGTTTTTATGTACGAAACAGCAATTTAATTACTATAATGGGTGGATTGTTGATGTTATAGAAAAAGAAACTAATTGTTTCTTTCATTAAGAACTGACCAATTTAATAAAAAATCAATAAATGTATTTGTTCTGTTAAAGATATCAATAACTATAAAGGATATACAAACATTTTTATATCTGAATTTTGATGCATACTTCTTCCAAACTATAAAAAATTTGTTACCAAGGTTATGATAGAAAGTCAATAAGGATGAAATGTTACCTCACATGCTAAAACTAATTTTACGTATGTATTTTTTAAAACAATTCAATTTAACTATGCATTTTTAAACTAATACATGTTATCTTAGTTATATATAAATTGTTTTATTTTGATTCTTTTTGTGAAAAAAAAATTGGTGATTTACTTTGATTGAAAAATAGTGCAAAGTAATGTCACAGGCTAATACATACATATGTACTATATATTAAAAAGTCTTGAAGTATATGTCCATTTGTAATTCATTCTATAAAAGAGAAAAAATGATTTAGTTTCATATTGTACATGTTAACCAAATAAAAATTATTTAATTGGATATTGTTTTTGTGTACAAGACAGGAATTCAATTATTATAATGGGTGGACTGATGAGGTTATTGGAAAGAAAAGTCAATTATTGTTAAGGCTCTTCCAGACCTACGTGAGAACTTCTGTTGTCTTGTCGCCCCATCTGGTGTTAGTTCTCAAAGCTTGTAGAGGGGAGTATCCCAAACATTATTATTGGTTGAAATTCCTTGTCAATCAATCCTTCGAAGTTAGCGAGTCTGCCAAATTTGGCGCTTTATATCGTGAAAAACTAAAGTAGTAACGCCATAAAAACAGCCAAAAAGAGAGTTTTAAATTTGCTCCTAACAGATGTTTACCTCAAATTACCTTCAGGGTTCTAAGAATAGGAGTTAGGGAAAGTGGGTCAGTACATATACAGTACAAATGCTCAACGAACTGACACCAGAATTACCTGTTGCTGTCTTATGGAAAATTAGCTGTCACTGATTCTAAAGAAAATATTATTTATTTATATTTTATAGTTCGGTTTTTATTATTCGCACTAAAAATATGAAGACAAATTGCAAATGTTGAGTGATTATACAGTTACTAATTAAATGGTCAAAAATGATTATCAGAATTCAAATCAAACCTAAAATACTATGTGAATGATTAAAAATATTTTTTTTAAGTGCCTTGGTTCAATTTGATTTTATGAGACTTGATCCATTGACTTAAGATACTTTTGCATATGAATGCAACAAATAATTAAAAACTATTATTTTCAAAACTAACTCAGAATAAAAATATTTAATTTTTTCAAGTTTTTTTTAAAACTTGAACAACTTTATATATATATATATATATATATATATATATATATATATATATAATATATATATATATATATATATATATATATATATATATATATAAATTCTAATTATATAAAAATAGATGAAATGATTATTATATAAATACAGTTACAATATATATTTTTATGAAAATAATGTTATGATTATCTATCTATCTATATATATATAATCGTATCATAATTTTCATAAAAATATTGTAACTAATTATTTATATAATAATCATTACATCTATTTTATATAATTAGAATTACTTACAGCTTGAAAGAGAGATTCATCTCTTATCTTTCATCTCACAAGTCCCTAACTTTATTCCTCTATACAAATAAAATTAACTAAGTTATAATTAGAAGTACACGATTTTTAAAATATTGATATTGTGGTGTAAAATGTGTTGTGAAATATACTTTAATTCTGAAGGTTTTAAAACTCTTCAGTTATTTTATTAGATATTTTCCCCTGGCTTGATAAAAACAAAATTAGATTAGCACTAAATATGCCTTATAAAAACACACAGATTAAAATAAGTTTAGAGTAAAATTGTGAGAAATATTGTCAACAAATAATCAAATGCAAATGCAACTTATGGCATACGAGAAAAATATAATTTCATAGTAATACGAGTAAAATATAAGGCAATTTCATAAATTAGGTTTCTTTGTCAACAAATAATCAAATGCAAATACAACTTATAGCATACGAGAAAAATATAATTTCATAGTAATACGAGTAAAATATATTACTATTTCATAAATTAGATTTATTTGTCAACAAATAATCAAATGCAAATACAACTTATAGCATATGGGAAATTTAGTTAATACCTTGAAATATATATGAGGTAAAATAGAAATTAAAATAAATCTGTTAATAAAGTAAAGAAATGCTTGAGCAATTCACATTTGATGAAGAGAAAAAAATTAATATAATATATATATATATATATATAGTTCTAATTTCTGTTTCTGTACACACACAAAACCACTATATACAAACACAAATATACAAATTCGTATAGTTTAACTTTTATTTTTTTGGATTTTAATTTTTCACTTTTTTTTTTTTTTTTTTTTTTTGCGATCGGAAAGGAAATCAATTTTTCATCGATTTCCTTTTAGTGAAAAGATGAAGTTTTCTTTTCATACTGTAATCACTTTTTTCATTTTTAAAGTAGACTAATTTTACAGAGTTTAATTAATGAGAAAAAGATCCAAATACATTTATAAAATGGTAAAAGTGTTGAAATGAATTTACAAGAAATTTTCGGAAAACAGCATTCAACATCAATTGAGAAATGAGTCAAAGTGAATAATATGTTCAACAGAATCTTGCGGTTGAATAGTTTGAAATGGCTGCATTAGAAAGCTGTTTGGAGACGGTATTGTACTGTGTATCCCATCTTAGTGACAACAAGGTGATTTATGCTTTAATTATTGTTGTAGCCATACAGAGAAAGAAAGTCGTTCAATCGCACAATTTCTAGACTAGTCACTTTGAGCATATCTAATTGATTCTCAATTCCCTTCCTGATATTCTCTCTCAAGTATTTCTTCTTGAACATCAATACTATAACTTCAGTTACATATTTTATATCGCCTTAAGTGCTACAGGATATTTATTCATTCTTTTGATATTTTATTACTTTTATTCCTCTTTTGCCAAAAATAATGTCATTTGCGTTGCGCAGGACAATATTCTAAAATAAATTTCGTGACCATAAAATGACTACCCTAAGAGCATTGATGTCATCTGTATTGTAGTGTGTTGTAATATATTGTTATTGTTTGTTTGGTTAATGAAGTGCTTTTATGTTTTTTCGCTGAAGTTTTACTACAAACCCAATTTTTTTCAAAGATATTTATAATTTTTCAAATTTAAAGTGTTTAATTTCTTATCAGACGCAATATTTTAATATGCTGGTATCGTATGCTTATTAATCATACTTTAGAGTGTATTTTTTCATGAAATAAGTTGAAAATAAAATTAAATGTCCAAATGTTTATAGAGGTAAAAACTCAATAATTTTGGAAAATGATTGAAAATCAAATTAAAATATTTGTCTCACTATTAGTATAATAAACTTATCGTTCTTATTAGATATTTTATAGGATATATATATATGTGTGTGTGTGTGTCCATTGTAAAATGCATTTTTTTATATTATGCTCTTTAAATGTTTAATACATGGGTAGTCTTATTTCAAAATTGTAGTATATAATATAATTAAACAAGGTAACACAAAACTATTTATAATATTTCATTTTTAAAATTTATTTAAATGAAAATAATCAAAGTTGATTTAAAAGTACATATTATAGCTACTTTTTTAACGCTAATAAACAGAAATCTAACATGCATTATTTACAGATGCCTTTTCTATTTCATGAGTGAAAAAAGCTAATTCATCTTGCTCGATTTAAAAGTTTTTGCCAACCACATGGTCAAACAGCGGGAATCATATGGGGAGAAGTTTTTCTTAGAAATTCCTCCCTCTTTAGGTTACCATAGTGAAGTAGAAAAAGCAGCCAAGTTTGGCGTTAAAAATTTTCTAGTTTCATTGGTGGCATTGTGTACAGAGGTGGATTATCAGAAATAAGAATGAGTTTGATTTGTAATCAAAATTCATATCAAAATATTAATGCAATCAAAAATATTTTTAGCTTAAAAAAAAACAAAAATGTTCATTTTGTAACTGTACGGAGAAAAAAATGAAATATCTTTAAACTAAATTTTGTACAACCTCAATGAAATTAAATTTTGGTTAAAATTTACTTGGATGGAGATATTTTGACATTTTAAAAATATTTGAAAAAATTTTAAATGCTATAAGTGGACGTCGAAGTGACAGTAGCTCTGTTTTTTATAATTTGCAAAAGACCAGAAGTTTCTATCATGAAAATAGCACTTGTGAAACGTTAAAATATTATCCATAGGATTCGATTTTCCCCAACAGAGGTCTAGCAGGGCCTTAATTTTGATGAAGCTGAAACTGAATTACAAAGTGTTTGTTTATGCATTAATGAAGCTACTGTTACAAATATTATTTAAATTTCATAAACTGAAAGTAATTTTGTAACAAATAATTTATTTAATAAAAGTTTATTCAATATTAAGACAATGTTAAGTAAATTTTTGATTTTTAAATTTATATTAATATTGAAATTAATGTATAAATAAGTTTACTTTTTAATATTGAACTATTTTTTGTTGTAATGCTCAAATTGTAAAAATCTAAATACAATAATAATAAGTTTTTTTTTTTTCAGTCTATGGTGTAGTATGGCTATTGGCGAAATCTCAACCTTATGGAGACAATGATTCAATGAAATTATCTCTTAAGTGATGTGAAAATATCCCAATAGTCATTACCATTTTTATCATGATTATTTTAGGTAGATATATAAATATTCTATGCAGCCCTGGTGTGGTGATTTGTAAATTAATAGTTAAAGTTTTAATTATAAACATAATGTGACACCAAAATGATGTGACACCATTATGACAACTGGTGAGACAAATTTTATATTAACTCAAAATTTAGATTTCTTCAATAAACAGTTTTGAAGCCTGATGAAATTCCATATTAGGTAGCTGTAAATTATATTGAAAGTTATTTATGTGGTATTTTTCCTGGCAAATTAACATTTTATAAAATATGTGTTTTTTTCAGTATTTACTACAATTGTTTGGAATTTATATTTATAATCTGTAAATTATGAGGATAAATTAAAGGAACCAAATTAATGATGAAATTTATTGGCTTCTAATGTTTTACATTATAATTTGAATATATATTTGCATAACTTTATGTACAAGTTTTTAAATAATGTATATTATGTGAAAACTTTTAATTTTATTTTAAAATGCTTAAAAAGTTTTTTAAATTAGTGTGACAGAATCAATGTTAAACTTATCATTATTAATTAGTATATTAAAATGAGCATAATCTTTTTTTCATAAGCTTCCATCAAGAATATATTATTTCTAGTGTATACAGACTCATCTATTGAAAAAAAGTAAATAACCATTTATTTCATCTCATGATATCTGCTTGCCATTAATAATAAAAAGATTTACCTAAAAAAAGACTAAATGAAAGTCTTAAACTTCATGTTTATTAAAAGGCACAATCACAAGACAAAACCGAAACGCATAATGATGCCCTCACAGAAAACATCATCATAACATGTGCCAGTGGGAGGATGTCCCTTGTAAGGGGTCTTTAAGGAAAGTGGACTATATTCATGTGCAGCTAAAGGAAAACCCTCTAGCACTCACCCCGAGCAGGCTTGCAATTCTACTGGCTACTTTCAAAGGTCACCTGCAAACAAAAAATTAATACTCTGAATTCTTATTAAAATATTATACATGAATATAGCAAATTTCATAACCATATATTCCTATATATAATCTGCAGTAACATATAATCCATGGCAATTTTTTTTGCCAAATAATCTAGAATATATATACTGATGTGTTGGGACATAAAATATGTGATATTGTACAAAAGAAATTAAAGTTCTTAGCGTCATCTGTTACATATTGTACAAAATATAATAGCATTCCATACAAAATTTAATAGCAAATATAATAGGATTTTTTTCGTTTCTAAATGAAAATTTTTTTGTACACAAGGTCTTATTTTATTAAAATCAAATCTTTCATGTAGGTTTAAAACCATTATAAAATTTTAAACTCAAGATTATTCAAATTTAAAAGCTATTAAACTAAAGGCTAATGATTAAATAAAGAGATTTAAAATGTATGTCGAACAATACAAATATGTTCATTACTAAAACTAAATAAATTAGTTCATGAAATAAAGCTGCTATAGGTAAAACATGAAAGAATTATATGCATATTGATATGTCACATATTATAAATAAATATATTACAAATTTGTATCATCAAATCATAGCACTGCATTATTTAAACTAAATTTAGTTTGTTGAAGAACACCAAGGAGAGTTAGAAAGTATTCAAAGGAGTAGTATTCATACTGCAATTGGATACTCAACCAATGCTGCTTAAGATGAAAAACTGCTGTGAGAGTTGACTGCTATGAAGTTTGTAAAGTAAATAAAAAAAAATAGAAGCTGCTGACTTTTAATAAGATTTTATAATTTGCTTTTGGAATTATTTTTAATGTGCTACTTTCACAAATACTGGAAATTTCATAATAATAACTTATTAAAATTTTGCTTTATTCTTTGTGTTTATCATGATGTTTATGTTGAATTTTCAATAATACACTCATAAATTAAAAAAAAAACTATAAAACTACTATAAAATATCACAAATCAATTTTAATACTTTTATTTCAACCACAATCTTATTTCATTATATGATTTGAATTAGAATTTCATAATAACACATTTTACAATTTAAAAAATAAATTATTCAGTTTTATTTTTTAACAGAAACTTAAATAAATTTAATAATGGAAATTAATTATAATCAAAAAGTAAATAGCAATGTAATCCTGTTAAAAATTAGATTAACACAGCTCTTCACCATTTGGTTTTATTTGCACAAAAGCATACACACAAAATAAGTAAAATATATTATTTACGAAAGCATACATAGGAAAATTATCAACCATAATTATTAACATAAACTTAAATAATGTAGAATTTAAGAAAATCAAAGTAATAATAAATGAAATTAAGAAATAAATGTTGTTAACAAAATACATTATTTACAAAATTATAAGAAATTAGCATTGTTAAAAAAGAAAATTATTTTCAAAAGAATTTCTATAAATTGGAAAACAATATAATAGTATAAGTACAAACAAAGACATCTTAATGCATATAGTGGTTGAGTACAAATCGCAATCATTTTTGAATTTACAGTTAAAAAATAATTTATATTTATCCTTGAATAAATGCTTATTCAGGATTAATATATATATATGTGTGTGTGTTCATAAATACATTTTCTAAAATTATATACAAATTAAAAGATTTATGATGAAATTTAAAGATTTACATGTATGATAATTCCTAAGCCTAACACATGCATAATGTTTTTGAAAACAACCCAAAATCAAATCAATGAAAAAATACTTTTTACAAACAAAAAACTTACTGCAGTATATTTCCGGAATATCCCTAATAAGCTATATCAAATACGTTATCCTGAAATAATTAATTTTAAATAAGAGAAATAACTTATCACCAAGTCAATAAGGTTTCAATGATAACTGGCCTTTAACAACCACTGTTTAGAAACGGTTGCTCGTTTTGACGTCCTACACAGCCCTTAACAACGATTGCTTAGAAACAGTTGCTAGGGGTTTGACATGACATTAATGCCGTCCAAAGATCTTTTTTTGGGTTGGAGAGGAAGACAATATGAATTTATTTGGCGAAATAAAATATGCATGTACATTTGTTTCGTTTCAGTTAATCAAATAAATGAGTTGAGAAAAATAATATTGCCACATCTATTTAGTGATTATCGCTCTTTTTAAAATAAATCACTTTTTTTTTTTAAATATAAGAAAAGCATGATATTCTTGTTTATGTATTTAGTAATTTTTATTAACTTTATTTTTGTTCTTATTTCTTTTAAAAATTTGTTTTATTTTATGAACATATATAACATATTTGTTTGAACCTTAAGTTAGGCCAGATTTCTTCAATTAAAAAAAATATTTAAATTAAATCTGCTGACACACTTCCATTGTATATAATTTTTACTACGCACATTTTTTATTATAATTCCGTATAAATAAGTTTATTTTTTATTCACCCATGTTTCAGTTTCATTATATTTTACTGTAAATATATAAACTTTTTGAAGGAATGTTCTTTTATATTTTTTACCATAGGATTTATTTTTATTCAGACAATGAGAAAGAAAATGTGTGTGTTGATTTAAAATTAATAAAGGTAATTTATTCATTTTAGTTTAGAGGCATTATACAATAGGGGCTTAAAGCCCCTATTACATAATTATGTATTTAGCAATTTTTATTAACTTTAATTTTTGTTATTATTTCTTTTATTTTATTTTATAAACATACATAACATATTTGAATCTTAAATTAGGTCAGATTTCTTAAATTAAAAAAGAAATACTTAAAATAAATCTGCTTACATAATTCTATTGTTATTTTTACTATGCATATTTTTTATTATAATTTCGTATAAATAAGTTTATTTTATATACAACCATGTTTTAGTTTCATTATATTTTACTGTAAATATATAGAATTTAAACTTTTAGAAAAAATATTCTTTTATATTTTTTACCATATGATTTATTTTTATTTAGACAATGAGAATGTTGATTTAAACTTAATAAAGGTAGTTTATTCATTTTAGTTTAAAGTTTCGAAATGAGAAAAAAACTTCAATTAAGCTAATTTTTACCATATCCTTATTTATATCATCATGTTTATTTCTTAAATTATGGATTGATGTAAATAAAATATACGTATTTCTGTTCCTCCATTTTGTATTAAACATTACTTCTCAATATTTTACCTTAAAACATTGTAACATTTAGATTGTTGGTAAGACTGTTTTATATTTTTTGATAGTTATTGAAATTTTATGCAACTATTTCCAATATAAAATTATTATGTTTACTTAAACATTATTAATAGAGTTTTAATTGCATAAAGCCACTTTATTTAACCATAACTTGATTAAGTTTCAGGAAAATGAAACAAGTGATATGTGAGTAGTGCAATATTTATTTTAGAAAAAACTGGTTTATCTACTATATAAAAATATAAACAAATAAGCGTCTTTAATAATTACTATCTATTATACATAAAAAAATTTTACTTTGTTTGTCTCGTTAATGTTTAATTATAGAAACATAAAGGAAATTTAATTTAAGTTGATTTTTTTGATTAATTGCTGTATTTTTGAAAAAAACTTATAATAAAACCTCTTTGTAATTGACTAAACCTCTCACTTTACAATTCTTTGCAAAATATTTACAAGTTACTTACGAAAATTCATTTATATAATTTTAAAGTCTTAGTAAATTCTAATAAAAAAATTAAGCTGATTAGGTTGAAAAATTGAAATTATATTATCTCATCTAATTTTATATTTTAATTAACATGGGAAATCTTTGAAAATTACTATTGAATAATTGAAAAATTTACTTAGAACAGATATAAATTCTGGAAACAAATATTAGTAATAAAATGTCACGATTTTTATATTGAATGAAATACGTTTAAGAAAATTTAGAAGTTTACAATTTTTTACAAGAAATCGGTTTATGGATAAGTAACTTATATTTTTTTTGCCTCATACTAGAAATTAAAGCATTACAGGAAAAACAAAAACTTGCAATTAATGAAATGTTGCATAAATAATACGTGAATTAATTTTTACAAATGTTTTTATTAATATTGAAGTGAAAGCTTATTTATAAATGATAATAATTAAAATAACATTAATTATGAAGATTTTTTTCTATCTAAGTTCTACTCATTTAGAGTAAAATGTTTGTCGTGGATTAAAAATTCGTATTAAAGAAAACCACTTCATTGGTGACTACCGGACATGATACTCGAAAATGAAAAGGAAAACCGACGTTTCATCATCGATCTCTTGAGTTAATATTAAAGTCCCTGCATTAAGGAAACCGGATCCAAAGATATGGTTTCTGCAGTTAATAGCTCAATTTCGAAATGCTGCAATTACGACAGATCAAAAAAGTACGATTATGTTGTGAGTCCCATTGATGCTGAAATATTATTTCAAGTGTCGGACATTGTAATCAATCCCCCCTAATGACGATAAATACGGGGCTGTTAAAGGTAGACTAATTTCAGTCTTCCGGTTTCTTACCGAAACCGAAACACAAAAGACTAAAAAAATTATTAACTGAAGTAGAATTGGGAGATAGAAAACCTTCACAGTTGTTATGTGATATTAAAAATTTAGCATCAGATAAAGTAAGTGAAACATTTTTTAATACTCTCTGGATTCAAATATTGCCAACAGCAATTTCTAGTATCTTATCTATCAGTGGCGACGATTTAATCAAATTGGCTACAATAGCCGATAAAATGTGGGAAATAAATTCCACTCATCAGAATGCAGCCGTAATTTGCACTAGTGATGATAACGTTTTAGTTTAATTGCAAAAACAGATAACAGAGTTGTCTCTACAAGTAAACGAATTGAATAAAATACATTCTAGACGTGAGAATTCAGACCCTGCTCTAGAAGAAATTCTATTAATAGATGTAGTAGCAAGGTTAAAAATATATGTTATTATCCCTTAAGGTTTGGTAATAAAGCTTACAAATGTAATTATCCTTGCAATTGGCCTAAAACTAATACGCAGAAAAACTAAATCCCCGACTCTCGCGGACAACAGGGGTCAAGGGGTAGAAATGTGTTGTCTTTTCATTAGAGATAAAGAAAGCATCACTCAATTTTTAATTGATACAGGTGCGGAAACTTTCGGCGGTCCGACCATTATCGAAAGAAAAAACAACTGTTGCAAAGCTAAAACCCTTCGCAGCAAACGGAACTAAAATTAAGACGTATAAGCAAAAGCTGCTAAAATTGGATTTAGGATTGCGAAGAGCATTTAATTACCTTTTTATAATCGTCGACGTCAATAAGCCAATTATTGGTATTGACTTTTTGTCTCACTTTCACCTTTTTGTTGACAGCAAAAACCGCAAATTAATCGAGGGCATCACTTCCTTGTCGTCTACGGATAAACCCTCTTATGTTAACGTTTCACCAAGGGTTCATGCAGTACACAATCAGTATGAAGTTATCCACAAAAAAATTCCAGATATTCTGCGGCCAACAATAGCCAATAAAAAAATTAAAAGTCACCAAATTGAACATTTCATAGACACCAAGAGGGTTCCTGTAGCAGCAAGGGTCGGAAGATTATCAGCCAAAAAATTAAAAGCAAATAATTCTGCAGCAAATGCAGAATTTGAGTTTATGTTGCAACAAGGGATTTGCAGACCTTCAAAAAGTTTTTGGGCTAGCCCTCTACATCTCATCCTAAAGAAATCGGGGGATTGGAGGCCATGTGGAGATTATAGGGCTCTTAACAACATAACCATTCCGGACCGATATCCTCTGTCGTTCCTCAACGCCAGTGGCTACATCCTACACGATAAAAAGATTTTCTCATCAATTGACTTAGTTCGAGCTTACCAACAAATTCCAATTTATGAAAGCGATATTCCCAAATCAGCCATTATAACTGCTTTTGGCTTGTTCGAATTTCCGTTCATGACCTTTGGCCGACGCTATGCAGCGCAGTCATTTCAACGATTTATGAACATGGTACTGTCTGGATTAGACTTTGTATTCTGTTATTTAAATGACATTCTAATCGCTTCATCAGATGAGGAATCACGTCCAGCTCACGAATGATGTGGCTTTCTTTAATACGAATCTTTAATCCATGAGAAACATTTAACTCTAAATGAATACAAACTTAGATAGAAAAATCGAATTAAAAAAAGAACAGCACTCGTTTATTATTTTATTGATATCAATCTATCATTGCTATGTAAAAAACACAATATATATATATATATATATATATATTTTTTTTTTTTTTGAGTAAACAAAAACTTTTGTTGCTATATTAAGAAAACTAAAAAGTACAGAAATTAAAAATAAAATGACGAGGTAACATATAGGTCGCTACAATTATATTACTTAATTTTAATTTTATGGAGTAATATAAAATATTATTACGATTTATTTATTTAATTTTAATTAATTATTATTAATTTAGTTTTTATTCAATTTATACCATTTTATAAACTTTGTCATTATATATTAATCCGATAGATGGCAATACAAAAGAAATTGTAATAAGTACAAAATGTAATCAGTAAAATACTTGTTACTTTAAAACTAATTGCACTGAGTACGTGCTAAGTACAGGAAAAATAACAAGATCCCATCCCTAACAGCAAGGTAGAGATGGTCGTTATTTAATGGAACTGTTATTTAAGAATCATTATCAACTAATAACCGTTTATTAAATAACGCGTTCTTCAAATATTGTGTTGTTAAGATAACGTTTTTTTTTTATTCCGTAACTGCTGAAATCGTTCCTGTATTGGTAACTCTTTCCACAGTCGTTTTGCTAACTTCTACATTTTACGTTCTTTTGTAACTTCCGGAACTTTAAAGCTGTTCTCGTTGTTTTGTAAACCTTAAAACTGTTCTCGTTGTTTTATAACTTTAAAGTGGTTATCGTTATTTTAGAACTTCCGGCACTTTAAAGCCGTTATCCAACGATAACGGAATTTAAAAGTCGTTATTACGTTGTTCTAACACTGACGTTGAGTTTTCTCGGGAACTCATTCCAAGCTTTCGCTTGGCCCGTTGCGTTGCTTAGCAACTAATAATGTATACTTTTCGGTTCCTCACGTTGACGAAGGAAAGTTAACTGAAAAGCGGATGCATGAATAGATATATTTTTTTACTTTAAAAAAGATTAAAACATTTGTAAATATGAAAATTTTTAAAAATACATTTTATGTTAATATTGGGGGGGGGGGCATTTTATTTATCTTCAGCCTTTATTTATTATTATTTTTTATGAATTTATTTTTTTAGAAACTTGAAATTATACTCGCATACCAAAGCAAGCGTGAAATATATTAAATTTAATATCAAATTTCGGGAATTAATTTTTATAAATTAAACAAGATTAAAAGAAGAAGCTAACATACCATTCGATAAAATTTGAAAATTTTTTTAAGAATTTATACATTGTAAAAATAATTTTTTACAATTATAATCTTCTTTATTTATTGAGAGAGCATCATCATGATTTATTAAAATTAATTTATGTAAATAAAATTTTAAATGAAAATATAGTTGATTATATTAAAATTATATTTTTAATGTAATAATTTTACAGTCCTAAAAATGTAATTGATGTACGGCAATAAAAGAATTGCATCATATTTCTTGCAGAAAGTCATTTATAAAATTTGTGTTGAAATAAAAAGTATTATTGTGCTTAATTTATAAATATAATTATTAAGTATTATAATAATAAATGTTGCAATGTATAATTATATTAAACTAATTATTGTAAATTTGTAAATGTTCTATTTATTTTACATTTGAAAATATAATCACAACAAAATTAATATCCTATATATTAATGCTGCAAATTTTAAATTTTCATCATTTATCTTTCAAGTTGAGTTATAATTTTGATGAAAAAGAAAATTGTTAAAAGGATTTTTTTTTTTTGTAGTTTTATTCCTATCTAATTTCAATACAAATCTTTAAGTATAATTAGGTATATTCATAATGTTTTTAATTTTATAAAATTTTAAATAAATTACCAGTTACTAAACTTCATATTTACAAAAAACATTCAGAAGTATAAGCTTGTAATATTGAATTACCTTCAGGCTCTTTGAAGAAATTTGAAGAAAAGGTTGGTTTGATAAGAATCGAAGATATTTCACAATAGTATTTAATAGAAGCGTTATATTAAAGACATTTTCATGTTAAAATAAATTTTCTTCATTACATCTTAGACCCGTCAGAATTACAGCTATCCAAATGAGAGTGTGTATATATATATATATATATATATACATATATATATATAATGAAAGACTAGATATAGAAGTGAAAAGAGTACAAGAATATATAAAAATATTTAGGTTTAGTAATACATCCAGCCCAAAAGCAGCTAAAATAGAATTACTAATATATAGTTATTATAACATTTCATAAATTAATACTAGATGGAGAATAATACATTGAAAAGACTTGGAAAAATTTAAAATAAAAATATCAAAGAAAGAAATAAAATGGAAAAAGCCATACTTCCAATGTGGTCAACACCCCTTGACGAAGCTGGCCATGTTAATTCTTCGTTCCATTTTATATCTTTCTTTGATATTTTTCTTTTAAAATTTTCCAAGTTTTTTCAATGTATTATTCTCCATCTAGTATTAATTTATGAAATATTATAATATATATATATATATATATATATATATATATATATATATATATATATATATATATATATATATATATATATATATATATATCAATCTTACAATTTATTCTCTATAGATATTAATTATTCTTTAAATGTTGACAACAGTATTTTTCAAAAACGTTTTTAATAAATAAATTTTAATTGAATATTAAAATTACTTAGTTAATTACAGTTTTGATCTGAAGGAAATTTTCATAAATTTTATCGAAATGTGTATTAATTTATTTTTAAAATTTTAAGTCTTTAACAAGGATTTCTAAGAAATTTGAGATTTTTTTAAAAGTAAACTAAGATTCTTTTTACACAATCGTGTCAATTGAATTAGCATTTTTAGATATCTTGTAGCATAAAAAATATGCGTTAAATTATTAAAATATTTCAGTATAATATAGAGCCAATTTATATCATAAAGTCCAACAACTTGAAGCTTTTCTTTAAATATCTATAACGTGTTGTTTATGAGAAAGCGCTTCTTCGTAAACAGAGACTGGGTTTAATGTATCATAAGGCAGTAACTAGAAAACTCTTTAGTACCTATGTTGACAAATTAGATTCAATCATCCCTTTTCTTCAGTAGTTGTTAGAGACCAGACTAACACCTTCCACTCCAAAGAATGCTGTTGTTCCAATTGTCATAGTTAACTCTTAAGGCCATTGTGAGCTAGACAGCTTACAGTAAACATTTGCACACAATATACATTTTTCAAGCACATTTCAAATTATCTTTCCAGTACATTTTAAACATTATTTCTCTATATAGATATATAATTCTAGTATATTATTTCTTTATGTGGATATTATGTTTTGCATTTTCAATATTTCTCTATAAATAACCTATGGTGTTATATCATTATTTTAAGCATGCATCTCTTTCAAGATGAGTGCCTGAGAGTTTTCCGAGTTTCCTTTCTTGCATACATACACTACTGGCCATTAAAATTGCTACACCAAGAAGGCGACATGCTACAGACGTGAAATTTATACGAAAGGAAGAAGGTGCTGTGATATGCTAATGATTAGCTTTTCAGCGCATTCAGGCAAAGCAGGCGCCAGTAGCGACACCTACATTGTGTTTAAATGAGGAAATTGTTCAGCCGGTTCCTCATACACAAATTGCATTTGAACGTTGTTGCCTGGTGAAAAGTTGTTGTGATGCCTCGTGTAAGAAGGAGAAATGCTTTGATAAAGGTCGAATTGTAGAGTACCGGGATTGCGGTTTATCTTATCGCAGTATTGCTGCTCCCGTCGGTCGAGATCCAATGACTGTTAGCAAAATTTGGAATCGATGGGTTCAGGACGGTAATGCGGAATCTCAACGGCCACCTATCACTAGCAGCTGAGAAGAGAGGCATATTATCCGCGCGGCCGTAATGGATCGTGCAACCACGTCACGAGCCGTGAGTCAAGAAACGGGGTCGTTTGGAAGACAACAAGTGTGCAGGAACAGTTCGACGACGTGTGCAGCAGCATGGACTCTCAGCTCGGAGACCATGGCTGCGGCTTCCCTTGACGCTGCGTCATAGACAAAAGGCCTTCAATGGTGTGATCAACGACGAACCAGGGCGCAAGAATGGCGAGACGTCATCTTTTTAGATGGATCCAGGTTCTGTGCACAGCATCATGATGGTCGCATCCGTGTTTGGCGGTATCGTGGTCAATGCTCACTGGCAGCGTGCATTCGTCATCGTCATACTGGCCCATCACCTGGCATGATGGTATGGGGTGCCATTGGATACACGTCTCGGTCACCTCTTGTTCGCATTGATGGTACTTTGAACAATGCACGTTACATTTCTGGTGTGTTACAACCCGTGGCTCTACCCTTTATTCGAGCCCTGTGAAAATCTACGTTTCAGCAGGATAATGCCCGACGGCATGTTGCCGGTATTGTACGGACCTTCCTTGATACGGAACATGTTCGGCTGTTGCCCTGGCCAGCATGTTCTCCAGATCTTTCACCAATAGAAAACGTCTGGTCAACGGTTGCCGAGCGACTGGCTCGTCACCAAACGCCAGTCCCAACGGTTGATGAACTGTGGCATAGTGTTGAAGCTACATGGGCATTTGTACCTATACATGCAATCCAATCTCTGTTTGACTCAATTCCCAGGCGTATAACTGCTGTTATTACTGCCAGAGGTGGTTGTTCTGGATACTGATTTCTCAGGATCTATCCAGCCAAATTTTTTGAAAATTTAAGCACTTGTTATTTTTAGTATAATATATTTGTCCGAAAAATAAAATTTTGTTATCTGCATTTCTTTCTGGTGTAGCAATTTCAATGGCCAGTAGTGTATTTGCAGTGCATTTATTAAAAAAAAAATTACTTTAAACATTTACATATTAAAGTAACTTTTCTTCCATTAAATTTCAAAAGAATAAAATTGGAAAGACTAATATAAAAATAACTTTGGAATTCTATAACATATATTTCTCAACAATTATAAAAAGAAATGAAAAGTATTAACTGCTTTTAGATGTAAAGTATTCTGTTTATTAATTTAATTTATTTAAGCTTTTATGATCTCAATGGATACTTGCTGATCAAAAAATTTATTACTTGATAAAATTCTTCATTTATAACAAAAACTTTTTATATGCAAATAATTTTAGAAATTGTAAGTTTATGTATTGTGTCAATAATAAAAATTGCATCTGAATTATTTACTCTAGTAATGTGTTCATCTATAGCAATTGTCATAAATTTTTATTTAAAAATACTGTTTAATTGCTAGTACTTTAAATTCAGTTTATTAATACCACATAGTTCTCTTATTTTTACTTCCCCGTGAGGAGTAATTTCATTAAGTAAAAATATTTAAGATGAATACACAATTGAGGTATATAGAACAGTAAAATCATGTATATAAAGTAAAATATTATAATTTATATCAGAATGGTAATTTCCTATATTCGAATAGTTTCTTGTAGGTGCTAAATATTCTGGTTTACATGTACAATTCTTCATTTTTAAATAAAATATTATTTTATATTTATGTTCATTAATATGTAATTTTATAGTATATGACACCTGTATATATTCAATTTTTGTTTTATTACACAATTATATGAAAACTAAAATTTGATTAAAATGTTAGATATTGAAAAGGAAGGTTATATGAAATAGTAAAATATAATTAATTATTAAATATAATTAATTTAGTGTACATCGCTGGTTAAATTATCGCTACTATGATTTCACTATTTGAAAACTATGGGTTCGGTACTGATGTTAGCATTAGCAATGATGGATGGTGCCCTTGGATATTGATTAATCACATGGTTATATTTATAAGTTGATAAGATAGTACAATTAAGAAATTTTGATCAAAATTCAACATTTTAATTATATTGTGTCTCTAATTAGAGAAATACTTTTTTCAAGAAGGTATATTGTAAGATTTATTCGAGTATAAGTGATATACTCAATAATCCTTTGTGTAAAAGAAAAATCAGTTATAATTTGTAAGAATTTATAATAGAAATTATAATGAGGAATAAATTAAATTCATCTTGTGAGAAATTAAATTATGTTTATTTAAAAAAATCAAATTTAGGTATATTTTATACATTTAAGTGATAAAGAATTTATTAATAACAAGCTAAGATCATTGGGAAACAAATTATGCAAATATACATTACTTAAGAATTTTTAACTGAGAAAAATCTATTGACAGCAAAAAAAAAAAAAAAAAAAATTATAAATCTAATTTAATTTATTGCAATATTTTTTAAAAAAATAAGTAAATGAACATTAGTCTAGACTTAAATGTTAAACTTCCGTATAACGAAGTAGGAAATTCCTAAAAAATTGAATAAAAAATCTAACAAAAATCATGAAAATTTCTTTCCATAAATGATTTTTAATGCACTTAAATTCACCCTACACCTCATTTCCTCAAGAAACCAGTTTCGTCACCCCACTGAGGCTTTCTTTTGCTCCATAGAATTTCAAAGAAGGCCAAAGTGAACGGATTTCTTAGAATAACTTTTCAAAAAGCTTTTATTTGATAACGCTTTTTAGAACATGTTATTTCCTTGGTACGTAATGATGATAACTGGTTATGCAAAAAATAACTGCTTTTCTCTAGAAGGAGAGAAAAACAACCAGGAAAATATCTACACCGTACCCTACCTAAATTTAAAATATTGCCACAAATGAAACGCGGATATTTCCGTAAGCAGAATTGTAACGCAAAATGCTTCGCCAAGATATGCAAAATACATTAAGTATTAGTAAATTCACTGCCGACACCTATGTTTAGTAAATCTATGATTATCCAACAACTCATAGAGTAGAATGTGTTGGATAAGCACTCAGAGGGGCGTGGTCATATTCAATTCTTAAAAGCAGTCTGGAAAAGTCAACTGGATTGTAAAAGGTAATAGAAATAGAAAGCGAAACTTAAGCAGATAATTAAGAATTACTTTTTAGAAATAAATTAAAAAAATTAATATTTAAAAAAAAAAAAATGCTCACATATATATCTAATTTTTTTATTTTAAATATTAGTTTTTCTAATTCTGGTTAGATTGTTTTTTCCTCACGTTTTCAAAGTTATTTAATATATATATATATATATATATATATATATATATATATATATATATGTAACCAAAATTTATATTAATTTATTTATATTCATATAAAAAATTGCATACATTTTTAGCTTTTTTATGTAAGACAGTGTTTCTCAACCATTTAATATTCATGGCCCAATTTTCAATCATAATTTTCATCGCGCCCCTCTCCCCACCACATACAATAAAATGTAATTTATTATTAACGATTTTATCATCGATAGGTAGCGCCCTGGTCGATTCGATTTTTTTTGTTGCTTTTATTTTATTTCTTATTTTTAGTTCTTTTAGAACCAGTTTGTTTTTTTAATTCGTCGCGCTTTCCGAGGTACCTTCATTCCACACATATCTTTCGCACAAAGGAATAAATTATCATATTCGAGATAGTCATGAATAAAATTCAGCAATAAATTCGTTTTACCAGCACCTGGGGCTCCTGTGTTTAGAAGTCTGAAAGGGTTCTTCGGTAATAAATAATGTTGATTTACGACGGCAAATTCTTCTGGTTCTGTATAATCTTCAATTGAAATCATCTTTATTTAATGTGAAAATGTTTGCATCATCTCGTAAAAGCCGACACGTCAGTTTTTTTAAAGCTAAGGTTAGAATCCCGATCATAGCTTATTAAGTTGCGCTGCTTTAGCTATCACTGTTAATTTGATCTCGTAAAAGACAAGGTCCCGACTGCGGCTTTTTAAAGTTGCATTAAACTTTAGAACGTACTAGTGGGGGATGGCTTATTTGCTTCCAGTAAAAGCATAATTTGCTCTCAGTAAAAAACTTAATTTGCTGGAACTATTTTTTAGATATTAATAAATGAATGTTTTACAAGAGTGTTTCTCAACCTTTTAGTATTCAGGACCCAATTTTCAATCATTATTTTCATTGTTTAAAAAAACTTTGTGACTGAAAAATCTTTAAATAGCCTCTTACAAAGTTTCATATAAAATAGCCAGATGTAAAAAGACTCACACCATTGGTGAAGAGTTTATTTTGCCAGCCGCAATCGAGATTGAAGAACATATGTTTGGAGATAATTTTGCAAAACAATTGCAGTCTATACCTCTTTCAAATGATACTGTTGCCCGTCGAATTCCTGATATACTGAAGATGTAGAGTGTCACATTTGTCGAAGTTGCGTGACAAATTGTTTGCAATACAATCGATGAGGCAACAGATAGAAATAAAGATGTTCATTTCATTGCCTATGTTAGATTTTGTGATGATTTGTCAGTAGTACAAGAATTACTTTTCTGCAAACCAATAGAACTCAAAGCAACAGCGCTCGCATTATTTGCTATCTTAAATGATTTTATGAACGAGGCAAACATAGAATGGAAAAATTGCGTCGGAATATGCAACGATGGTGCTCGTTCTATGCCCGGAAGATTCAAAATTATTCAAGCACTTGTAAAACAAAAATCGCCACAGTGCGTCTGGACACATTTTATGATCCACAGAAAAACTTTCGCTACCAAAAAAATTAGTCCTGGTTTGAATATTGTATTCACAACGGCTGTAACCATAGTAAATTATATAAAAATGAGACCCCTGAAATCAATAATCTTTTCCGCACTTTGTAAAGACATGGGTGCAGTACATTCAGGTTACTATTTTCTTGCGAGGCAAGATGGTTATAACGAGGGAAATTTTTCCAACGTGTTTACGAATTAAGAGAAAAAAAATCACCGTTTTTCTAGAAGAAGAAAACAGACCGGAAGCTGATAATTTTCGCGATAGCTTATTTGTGATGAAATTGAGCTACGTCGGTCGAAAAAATGTGTAGGCACGGGTACCCTTTCGAATTTTGTCCACATAGGAATATTTTTTGAATTGAAATAAATATATTTATTTAAATGTTTTATATAAAAAAACATCATCTTAGCAAATCAATTATAAGCGTAATGAGAAAAAAAAATATCTATCTTTATAAAATGTGTTACTTGAGTAAAAAAATCGCTATTTATCTGACAAAATTCGAATAATTTGGGAAAAAGAAATGATGTTTCAAATCGTTTTCATACCCAATTACAAAAATGTTAAATAATAATGCCAAAAGAACACATGGAAGAAGAAAGTTCTTGTTGCTCGACATGTTGTCGAATCCAATGGACGGAGAATAATTGAGACAAGTCTGGTAAAAGAAACAAATGGAAATTTTTAGCAGTAATGCTTTGAAGAGATCCGACTTGTTGTTATTGTTAAATCCGATAAAAATCCAATTCTAATGTGTGGAAAACGATCTTCAACAATATATTTATATAAGGTGGCTTGTTTAAATTCTTCTCAGCAAGAATGTGAATTGTAAGAGAGCTTAATATATTTATATATAATAAAATAATACCCGTTCAAAGATTATTATTATATTATTATAATTTAATTTCTTAGAAAACAAGAGCTACTAATATTATTCTTCAGAAATGTTAAATACAATTATTTTTTTTTTTTTTTTTTTTTTTTTTTTTGTTGAAAAAAAATGATACACAAATTTGAAACAAAAAATGATACCAAATAAGAAAAAAAATATAAGTTGTTTCTTTCCTCTTATTATATATTATTTTTTTATACACTCTTGATTTTTTTTACTTGTGTAGTTTCCAAATGAATGTTAACTTCTGGTCTCATGCAACAATTCAAAGATTCACTTTCTTTCATTTTCGAATTCTCCAAACGTTTAATTTCTTTCATGTGTGTTCTCTTCAAATGTTCAATTTCTTCGTTCTTCAATTTCACCAAACGTTTGATTTCTTCGTTTTTCTTCTTTAATTCTAATAATTCTTTACGAGATTCCACCATCAGTCAGTCAGGAACGATGTCTGTGTTCAAATCCACACACAATTTGTTCATGTATTCGTTCGTCTCGTAATGGTGGCTGGGATTCTGATAAAATGATTCGCATTATTCGCAAACTTTTTGTTCTTTGTTTATCATTATCTTATGTTGTACGATCTCGTTTAAATGAATGAAATTGTCAAGGCATTTATTCAAATGATCACCTTGTAATTTATTTTTACCACGAGGCCAACTGTAACAATCGCAAAACGAACACAAAAGAGCTGGATTGTGATCAGGATCGAAACAAATTTTACGGTGGTTCGAAAAATCCTTGATTATCATTCGACTAAAACATTTTGGACAGTGAATCTCGTGTGCGCTTCGTTTCTATCGAGCTTTATACGCGTCGAAAGCCATCATCATTTCATTCCCGTCTCTTATAAACATCATCATTAAACAAATATTTTTTTTCAAAATTTTTTTTTTAAGAATTATAGTAGAAAAGAAATTAAGAAAAAAAAAACGCGAATTAAGGATTTCAAAATGTCTAGATTTTTTTTTCCAGTTTTTACAAGAATAAAAAGCTTTTATTAGAAAATTAATTTAAAATGAATGTCTCAAGGCATTTTATTAAATTTTTCTTTAAATGATTCTATGACTGTAATCGTCGTGTTCGCACAAAATGAAAAAGTTGGATCCTTGATTCGACACAAAAACATTTCGGACAGTTTGCTTTAATCGTCGAAAGTCATGGGATGATTCTCGGCTTTTAAATGTCATCGAGTTTTATGATTTGTACTTTAGTTTTGCACAGTCGTTTTTTAAGAATAATATTAGAAAATTCGTTATTATCATACCAAGGATGATCAAGTCTAGATTATTTTTTTTCGTCTTCAGTTTTACAAGAATTAAAAGAAAAAATTTTGTGGAAATTTTGTTCTTCCGTCCGATCTCGTTCAAATAAATATTTCAAGGCATTTCTTTAAATGATCACACACCAGTACAACTGTAATCACGGAAAAAACGAACACGATTACAGTTGGAACCAGGATCCTTGATTTTTCATTAAATGATCACCCACGAGGACAACTGTATAATCGCAAAACAAACATGAAAAAGTTGGAACCAGGATTATTGATTTTCTTTACAGGATCACCGTGCAATTTCTTAAAAAAAAAACTGTAATCGCGCAAAAACAAACACGAAAGATTTAGAAATGTGACTTAATTTTTTTTAAAGAATCACCGTGTAATTTCTTTTTTCTTACCACGAAGCCAACTAAAATCGCAAAACGAACATGAAAAGAGTTGGATTGTAACCAGGATCCTTGATTATTTTCATTCGACTAAAATATATTTTGGGCAGTCAATGCAAACTCGTCATGGATGATCATTTTTATTCTCATCATGATCGAGTCAAGATTTTTTGTCATTCAACATGTATATACAAATTGTCCTTTAGTCTTATAGTCGTTAAAAAAATAAATAAAAATAAAAACTCGTGAATGTTTCGTTATTTTCATGAAAATGTTAAGGATTTTAACGTGATCACATAAACTAAACAGAAATAAAGTCTAAATATTTTTCGAAGAATTCTTCAATTTTCAGTTTTACTGTCATTTTAAGAAGAATATAAAGCTCTTATTAGAAAAATACTTTAAAATCTTACATTTAACATGGAAAATCTTACATTTTGCACGAGGATACGGCACAGGGTCCGTTTCCTATTAAAAATAGGAGAACCCTTTTCCTTTTAATTTTTCCTTTAAGACAGAACAATTCTTTCGACGATTTCGAGCACGAGATTCTTGATCCAAGTGTAATCGTGAAACAATAAGTCACGTGACGTCACCAATCATGTGACTTCAAATCGGATCCAAAGCTTTTGTCGCCATTAAAGAATCACCGTGTAATTTATTTTCTTTTCTTTTTCTTTTTTTTTTTTTTTACCACGAGGCCAACTAAAATCGCAAAACGAACATGAAAAGTGTTAGATTGTAACCAGGATCCTTGATTATTTTCATTCGACTAAAATATATTTTGGGCGGGCAGTCAATGCAAACTCGTCATGGGATAATCATTTTTATCCGTCATCATCGAGTCAAGATTTTTTTCATTCAACATGTACAGACAAGTTGTCCTTTAGTCATACAGTCGTTTCTTTAAAAAAAAAAACACGTGAATGTTTCGTTATTTTCATGAAAATGTTAAGGATTTCAACAGGATCATATCATCTAGACAAAAATAAAGTCTAAATATTTTTCGAAAAATTCTTCTTCAGCTTTCAGTTTTACAGTCATTTTGACGAGAATATAAAGCTCATGTTAAAAAAGTACTTGAAAATCTTACATTTTGCACGAGGGTACGACAAAGGGTATGTCTCCTATTAAAAGCAGGAAAACCCTTTTCCTTTCAGATAGAAAAATTCTTTCGACGATTTCGAGCTCGAGATTCTCGATCCAAGTGTAATCGTGAAACAAGTCACGGGACGTCACCAATCATGTGACTTCAAATCGGATCCAAAGCTTTTGTCGCCATTAAATAAAATTAAAAAAGTAAAAATAAAAAACAGGTCTCTCCCAGGTTCCACCATGAAATAAAGTCGTTCACCATTAAATTAAGGAGCGTTCCAAAACGGGATAAGCTGATCTTTTCAAATGACGACAGTTTTTTCCAACAGCATAGTGGCATTGGAATAAAGGAAATCTTGCAATAGCTGATCTTTCAAATAACTTTCCGACAAATTCGTTCGTGGCACTGGAATAAGGGAAATCTTACAATAGCTGATCTTTCAAATGACTTTCTGACAAATTCGTTCGTGGAAGAAAGGAAATCTTGCAATAGCTTACCTTGCAAATGACTTTCCGGCAAATTCGTTCGTGTCACTGAAATAAAGATGTCTTGTACCCAAAGGAAATCTTGCAATAGGATCTTTCAAATGACACTGGAATAAAGGGACCCCAAATGAATCTGGACAATCTTGTAAAAGTTAATCTTTCAAATGACTTTCCACTGGGATAAAGATGTTTTGGTCCAATGTAGCAAAGGAAATCATGTAATTCGGATGAGCTGATCACATGAACTTGAATCTAAAAAAATGTGGTTAGCAAATCACAAGATCAATCTACTGCTATAGATCAAATAGCAGAAGATTGAAATAATGACGGACGTAAGTTCACAATTACTAGAATCAAGTGAAGATAGAAGGAGAATATAATCAAAAGATAAAATTTAATATAAAAAATAAATAAAATAATATATTATATATATATATAAATATATTATTTCATTTATTTTTATTTCTTTATTTATTTGTTTATTTATTATCAGATTATATTTTTCATTATTCTTTCCAATCATCATTTTTAACGTCTTCGAATTCACTGTGAGAAGATTCCACTATTGAGACTGGTGTTGCCATAACCATTTCAGAAGACTTCTTCCTTTCAACAATTCTTCTTCGTTTGTTCAATTTCTTATTCTTTCCGGCTTCTTCTTGTTTCATCCATTCGATCACGTCGTGTATATGTTCACCGACAGTGTCGAGATAGATTGTTTGGGCCTTGTGTATTTCTTCTTCTTGTCCGATGAACAAGTTTCGAATTAACCGTTCTTGTTCTGGATTTTCGTAACCACCGTTTCGATACATTTCTCTGACGGCTCGTACGTGTCTCTGTTTATAATCTTCGATTTTCCATCGCAGATTGTCAACGTACCGTTTCGGATCTGATCCACCAACAAAATTATCGATGGCAAACAGTTCATAAACCAACTTACAAGGATTCTTAGCAAGAATTTCAGCAAGCTTGAGCACATCATCTGGTTTGGTAAAAAATCCTTGGCCAACATTCTTTCGATTAATTCATCGGGATGCTTTTTCTGAATTTCTTGTAACAGTTCGTGAAGACTAGAATCGAAGAGACATGTTCCGTGTCTTACGGTGTTCAGAAAATCGAACCAAGGCATGTTGAACGTGTCAGTCGTCAATCGTTTGAAAATCCGCAAGATGATCGTTTCTTTGGTCAAGTGTGGATTGCTTGAAGCCAAGAGCTCAGAAGAAACAAGAGGAAAGAAATCCATCGGAGAGAATCAAGTCCAACAAAGACGATCCACTTGCTTTTATACTGAGTCTAATAATACGAATATAGAAAAATATTATTGCTTTTTTTTATATAATTTTATTATTATTATATTTTAAACGTTTGGGAAAAAATATTCTTCATCTCCATTATTATAAAATATTCTAATTTTCAATAATTTCTTTTCAATGTGGCATTCCGTTTCGTCTTCCATATAAAAATATCTTTTCCCTCTTTCCGTAGGACCTGAAGGACATTCTATTGTTGAAATAAAGCAAGAATCTTCTGAATCTTCGTCGTTAATCATCGATGTTGGATTCTCAGCTTGAGTAGTTGATAGTCTTTCGTTCAATGGATTTGCTTGTAAAATCTCGGGTGTTTGGTTTAAATGACTTGTTTCCTCGTTCGATTCACTGGTTGAATTTTCCATTTTTAACTCCGTCGTACATGGTCTCTTTTCGTAAATACGAAGAGATAAAAATTGTTCAAGCATAAAATGAAACAGTTTTGCAAGACTATTGGTTTCATCGCATGCGACGAGTAAAGTACAGTCTTGATTGAAGGATATTCCGAAAGTTGTAATGCTGCCGAAACCAACAACGTGTCCACAGGTTAATAAGTGACTAATACGTTGAGCACGTTCCATGCATTTGGATTCCATAACCATGTAGCTTAGACCTCTCGACATGTCAATTAGTTGGCAGTTGCGGATCTTTGATGGATAATAATCCAAAGGAATCCCTGGAATATCAGAAAGTTTTAACCAGTCCTTGTATTTGGTAGGATATGGATTTTTAGAATTCGGAATCCTAGCAAAATCATAAAGTCTCGTGAACAAATTTCCATCCGGTGCAATGAAACAAAATGCGACAAATTGATCTTCAACGAATGGTTTTAAGTTAAACCACATCTTGAGCTGTCCAAAGGAAAAAAATCATCTGAACACTAGGCAGGCAAGAGAGCGAATGAATCTAGAACGATACACGTCTCCTTTTATACAATGCTAAATGACCTAAAAAAAATATAACACATGCATGAATCAAGAACTTGATTTACAACACGATATCAAACGAAACTTTTGATCTCAATTCAAAATTTTCTTCAAATAATTGGACGAATTTTGGAAATTGTCCGAAATTTAACGGAATTTGAATTTAATAAATTTGCAAATTTAACGCACACCTACAAAAAGCATTCGTTATTCAAATTTGTTAATTGTCTGAAATTCAACGTGTACACGTTGTATCTGAACTTAATGAATTTTCAAATTCGAAGAACATTCTAGAAAAGCAATTGTCATTCTCACAAGCACGCACAATGTGGAAATTATTCCGAACGTGCACACGGGGATTCCAAATTTGTAAAACATTCTAGAAAAAAAAAAAAAAAAAAAAAAAAAAAATTTTCATTCTTACAAGCTTTTACAAAAGCGTTCGAAATTCAGCGTGTGCACGTTGAATTTGAATTTAATGAATTATTTTCAAATTTGAAAAAAATTCTAGAAAAAAAAAAAGCAATTGATATTCTCGTAAACACCAACAAAAACATTATTAGATATTCAATTTTGGGAAATTCAATTGTCCTAAATTCAACGTGCACACCTTGAATCTGACTTTTACAAATTTGTATAACAAATTTTTTTTAGAAAAGCAATTATAACGCACAGTGTGTCTTCCGGCTTGTCAAGTATAAAAGCAATAGCTGAAACGGGCGCATTTCATATTTTCTTCTTACAGCGAGCAGATTGTTTCTTTCTCGAGAATGACTTACAACTTGAACTTCATTGCAAGACTCAAGCTCGTTCGAAATGATGAAAATGAAACAGTTGCTGGAGAACTTGAGTTTATTAATACGTTCGATGAGAAAAAGATTTCCGTCTATTCTGGCCTGACACATTTTCAAATACCAACGACGAGTGATGACTGTCAACAATTCATCGTTCCGATCAAAGATATGGATAAATTCTTAAAAAATGTACTGTATGAAAAATATCTAAAAGGAGAAGACGGATTTAATCCAAGCATTGTCAGTGACGAGAATCTGGATAGTCAGCTATTTGAGAAATTATATGCCTTTTGTTTATTGCTTTCCCAAGGCTCAAATCGGCAAAATGTTGAAAAATTGGTGAAAAATCCTTGAAAAGGTTAACCCTTTAGCCTTTAGAAATTAAAGAGGTAAAAAAAAAAAATAAATAAATCGCAGAGATGTCTGCGATTTATTTATTTTTTTAAGACATACAATGAACCAATTTTGGATGATTAATATTTCTCTTTTATTCAAACAATCAAAATTTTGTCATTTATTTGAGACATAAATTCTTTTCGACGCTAAAAAATTATTACATGAAGATTTTCTTCCGTTTCACAGATGCTCTAATTTTAACATTTCTAATAATTCAAACATAAATTGTGAAACGTATCTATATTAAAGTTAAAGAACGAATGCTTTAAAGAAAAAAAAAAAAGAATATCAAGCGTTTTTAAGATAATTGATCCATTTATTATAAAAGAATACATTGAATGTATGTATTTAAAACGCTAAAAATTTTAATTGTCTTGATTTTTTTACGACACACAATGAATCAATTAATCAGCATTTTTCTTATATTTAAACAAAAATTTTTTGTCAATAATTTTAGAAAACTGTTACATAAATTCTTGCCAACGCTAAGAATATGTTAAATGAATATTTTCTTCCGTTTCATAGATATTCTAATTTTAACGTTTTTAACAATTCACACAAACAAAAATTGTGAACGTTAAAGAAAGTAACGCTTTAAGAAAAAGAATCTAAAGCGTTTTGAACATAACTGATGCGTTTATTATTTAAGAATACATTGAGCGTGTGTATTAAAAACGCTTAATTGTCTTGATTTTTTTTTCAAGTAATGTGGTTTGGGCCCACTTTTTATTCATGAAAAAGTTCATCGCTTCTCTATTATTTGAATCAATAATAAAGAGAGAAGCGATCGCAATGAAAAACGATTCAAACGGTAGATTCAGCAAGTGTCCATGGATGAAGTGCGATTTACAAGGCTATTGGGACGGAATGATCAGACGACTCTCAAGCACACACCCATTGCAGATAAGCCGTTTCAAATAATAATAATAATAATAATATAGACAAATAATTGGAAATATGTAATTCGTGGCAGACAATAATGCGAACAGTCTAATCGAACCAGTGACAAGAATCAAGGGACGCTCATCTAAAGACAATACTTGAAAACTATTTACAAAGAACACTGTTCCGGAAAGATGTGCATTAAAATAAGAGAATCAAGTCCAGAGAAATATTTTAAGGAATCGCTCTTACAATGAACGAGTAAAATAAAACAAGTAGAAGAATCGGATATTTAAAAGAGAGAGACTTGGAAAAAAATAAAAGAATGTAAAGAAAATTAAAAGTAAAGTACAAACTTTTGACTTTCTTTACATTCTGACAAAAATTATACAAGTAAAATATATTATTTATCGGAGAAACAGCGAAAATAATATTCCGTTACTTGAAAAACAAAAGTTAAAAAAAATATATAAGAAAGCATTTGTAAAAAGAAAGATTGAAATTTATAAGTAATTCACAATGAAAATTCTAAGAAATTTTGAAATCTTACCAGATATGATGTTTTGCTTGTGATCTTCTTTTGTAGCAAAGTACTTTAGAGCATGGAAATCTCTGGTCTTTTATGTAAAAGTATCGGACACATTTAGTACTGTTTTTCTTTACTTGAGTCAATGGAATTATTATGTCTGGAAATAGTTTAATCATTAAATTAAATTCGTGACTCAGAAACGTATACGAAAAACGCATATATTGCTGAATTAGTAATTAAATATTAAAGTTGAATGCCTTGTGAAATACAATCATCATAAGTTTTTTGGAATATAAGAATCGGACAAGTCTGGTGTCATTTTTCTTTATTTCCGTCAATTGAATTGTGATGTCTGGAAATAATTTTTACACTGTCTTCCACGTTCAGACAATTGTAAAATTTTTAAAGAAATTTTGTGAGCTGTTCTAGCAGTTATTTCTGAAATCAGAACATTAGAAACAGAGCGATTATCTTCAAATACGTCGATCAAAAATTGAATGTCGTTCGAATTTCAAAAGCACCGTTTAAGTTAAATTAAGGCCTTATCAACAAAATGAGTTTTTAATTTAAATATGATGACCGAGGATCTTCAATATTTTCAGATCAATTGAATAGTTTGGTTTTACTTGTAACGTGTTAAAATGTGTGCTTGTGATTCTTCTTTGATAGTGGAGAAAGATTTATTTTTACTTGTCACGGTCAGAAATTTAATAGGAAACTTGTCGCGAGACAAGTTTCGAAAGCTGAGATTCTTAACATGAATAATTTTAAAACAATATTTTTAAATCGTTCATTAAAAAAAAGTTTATTGTGACATACCATATACAAGGAAAATAAATGTTTATTATCACGTCTTTAAAAGACATATAGAAATAATGTAATCCAAAATTGGTTAATTGTGTGTCGTAAAAAATTCGCAGAGGGTCGTACTTTTGCCTACGACCCTCTGCGAATATTTTTACCCCTTTTTTAAAATGACTTAAGGGTTTTTATTTTCACACACGAATAATTTCTTTTAATGTCTGATTGGTTCAACTACACTTTTTAATAGTTTTTGTATTCCACCAACAATTGAGTTCCACCGGTGACAATCATTGTCTCTGCAGAAAGTACATGTTCCTATGTTTGTCAGCAAAACTGGGTCGATGGCCTTGCAAATCCTTTTGAATTTCGATTTTGTTTCATGGTTCGCAACATACAGTCTTCCGACATCCATGTCTTCGATATCTCTTAACAGTTGTTTCTCCCAATCATCGTTCCAGTCTTCGCTGTAGGAAAATACACCATTTGTCAAAGTATATGATTTTGTACTGATGGCCAACACTGCCAGGGATCCAGAGTGGTACGTGACTTGTCTTCTTCGTCTTGAACGCTCGTTGTAGTATGGTTTTCTATCAATTGTTGATGAACGTCTTGCTTTATGTCGTCTTGACTTGTAAGACACTTGGTTTTCCGGTTTATGAATCTTTGAAGTTCTTGGTGGATCTTTTGATGATGATTGGAAATCTGGCAATTGATGTTCTCCTCTCTGGCAATCGCTGGAAATCGATGGCTTAGATGTTCTCGGATCCTTCGGTAAATTCTCTGGTTTCTTGTCTTTGGCCAATTGAAGTTCATCGTCTTCTGAAGGCAACGGAGATACAGGAGAATAAAGTGTTTCAAATAAATCAAATTCCATCGCAAAGTTAAAGAATGATTTTAGAAGAAACGGCTTGCTTTCTTTTATACTGTGTGATAGGAAAAAAAATATTTTTACCTATTCCAATTATCGAATGACCTCGTTCCAATTTTATTGCATCACTTCCGGTGAATGATTCATATAAAAGAAACACGATCAAAATAATTCAGATTCGCAAATGTCTCTCAACGTGATGCGTGATCTTTTTTCCAGAGAAATTGTTCGAGTTTTTGAAGATCCAATTCCTCGTCGAGATAAGGAATTTTATCAACATATTTTGGACCAACGAGAACGAGTCGTACCCTTTACTATTTGTCTGGTCGGAAAACGTATTTCTTGTTGAGTGGATGACGAAGGGACAAACAGGAAGATTACAAATTTCTTCACAACGGCTCATGAATCGAATGTGATGAATCCGTTCACTGTGAAATTGAATTGGGATCTTGTCGAAAGACGCTTGTCCAGAAGCATAGTTAGACCTCAGCAAAAATATACGGACATTTGCTTGTGTTACAAGATCGACAGACATCATTTCTTGGTCAAACCAAGATTTACGTTCGGACAAAGAAGAGTGAAATTCGATACAGCGCACATCATTCGAACAACAAACGTTCCGATGCTTTTGTACGTGTTGCCAAAAGAATGTTTGAAACGGTCAGAGACCGTCATTTAGACTGGCTATTTCAACAAATACGACGAACATTTTCACAACAAGTACATTTTACAACCAGAAACACAGTACTCGATTCCAGAAAAGACGGTCTACGTTCTGTTGGCCGTTCAAAAGACTTTATTCTCTGTGCACGTCGTTTTCAACAAATTTGCTCAAGGCAAAGATCCGTTCAAAGATCGCACGTTTGTGAACGATCCGTACAAATTACTACCACCGACGCCGTAGACCGGTCACAGATTTGTCACAGAGCTAGAGAATAAGAAGAAGACCTGTGAAAGATCAGATTTAATGAAACCAAGAAAAAAATTACGTGTTGAATAAAGCTCATTAGAATCTGTGGAAGAATCTGAAAGTTTTAACAGCGAAATAATAATAAAGGAAGAACCCAAAAGTTTGTCACCTGAGCAAATTGAAGAATGGAAAGTCGAACCTCCAGAAAATTTATTCAGTTTTGAAATTTCAGATATTCTTATTCAAGAGAAACATATTTTTAGCTTCGGTCTAAAAACGCCGGAAGACCTGACCGAATGGTACACTTTAGAAAAATACTTGACTGGAATAACCAATGATCAACAGGAAATTTTACCAGCGCATGTGACAAATTTTCATCCAATAGCGTACCTGGAACAACAACCATTGGATTTGAGTTTGAATCCATTTGAAATAATAAATGTTTCGCAAGACGAGTGGCAAGCAATTGAATCTTTGATAGCGTCAAAGAATGGTGCATTAGCTTAAAAGAAAGATCCACGAATAAGAAAAAGGAATAATGTCGTCTTGTGCGTACTGCCACATCCGATTCAAACAACACTATGAGATCCACGAGTCGATGCTCGTTCCATTCCGACTGGTTCAAGCCACTTGCTTACCATTTCACAAAAATCAACGGTGCAAGTCTTGCAATCGGCCACATTCAAAAAGAGACTTGTTCTTGGCTTCGGAAAGACCAAGATGCCTGAAGAATATTGGAATAAAAAACTAAGAAATTATTGGCGTTTCAAAATGACTTGGGTCTTGTAATGTCAGAAAAGAATCAGAATTGGAATGTAAAAAATCTCAGATTTGAGAGATTTCACAACAAAAGAAGGTAAAAAAAGAAGAAATTCTCTTCTTTTTTTCACAACAATTTATTCACCAAGATTGGAATATCAAAAGGCTTTATTCTTTCATTTTTTACATGAGTTTATAGTATTATTTTTCTCAAATCATTAAAAAATTTAGTTCTAGGCTCAATAATAAAAGACTCTTGTTGAATCAGTTGTGAGTCTATAATAAAAAAAAAGCTTGTTTAATAAAATAGTGGATTCTTATAAAAGAAAATTTGTTTCGTTTGAAGACAAAAAAGATTTCAATATTATCATAAAATGTTTCGATGCTTTTATTTCGTTTGAATAGATTTTGTTTTCCTCCAAGATTGGTTAATAAAGTGTCGCAAAAATATGGCCTCGAGCCATGGCTGCAAAGCCAGACCCTAGGCCATATTATTTTTACCCACTTTCATATTTTTTATTTTGTGAAAGGGGAAAGACAAAAAAAAAAGATTTTTTTTTCTCTCTCAAAGATCTTTTAAATCATCGCTCCATGAATCAACTTGCATTTCATCTTCGCTTGACCATGGGCAATGGCAAACTTTCTTAATTGTCACGTCTGGAAAAATATCAAGGAACGCCACGTCCATTGATGTCATTGGTATGTCACAATGCGGACACTGCCGATTTCCATCTTTTACCCAAGTCTTTATACATTGTGAATGAAATTTGTGTTCACAACTCCATAAGACAAAAGGCTCAGAGAACGACTTGCATTTTCCATTAACAAATGGAATTTCACAAGTCATAAAGCCGGCTCTGGAACGTCTACGGATCTCAATTCATTTTTGACATCCTCTGGAGGAACAGGAGGAAAACTTAATTTCAATAACTCATATTCTATCATGTCAAAGCCTTCATCCCATTTCGGACACATCTTTTTGTGTCTGTAAATGTTATACAACATTAAACAATAAATGTGAAATACGTGTCCACATGACAACAAATACGGCCGAGAATTTAATATTCTCTTCTCACAATAACTGCAAATTTTCGAAGACATGTTGACACTACGATCTCAAAACTCAAAATGATGATCAACGTTCTATTGCAAGCGTTTATATACGCAAAATACAGGAAGTCTTAACTGATAAGATAGATGGGTATGGTCTTTTCCTGTCTAACTTGTTCAAATCTTAAAAATGATAAAATTTAAAGAAAATAAAATGCCTTGAGACATTCATTTTAAATTAATTTTCTAATAAAAGCTTTTTATTCTTGTAAAAACTGGAAAAAAAATCTAGACTTGTTGAAATCCTACATTCACGTATTTTTTTTTTATTTAATTTCTTTTCTAATATAATTCTTTAAAAAAAATAATTTTGTTTGTTCATGATGTTTATAAGAGACGGGAATAAAATGATGATGACTTTCGACGCGTATAAAGCTCGATTGAAGCGAAGGACACACGAGATTCACTGTCCAAAATGTTTTAGTCGAATGATAATCAAGGATTTTTCGAGCCACCGTAAAATTTGTTTCGATCCTGATCACAATCCAGCTCTTTTGTGTTCGTTTTGCGATTGTTACAGTTGACCTCGTGGTAAAAATAAATTACAAGGTGATCATTTAAATAAATGCCTTGACAATTTCATTCATTTGAACGAGATCGTACAACATAAGGTAATGATAAAAAAGAACAAGAAGTTTGCGAATAATGCGAATCATTTTACCAGAATCCCAGCCACCATTACGAAACGAACGAATACATGAACAAATTGTGTGTGGATTTGAACACGGACATCGTTCCTGACTGACTGATGGTGGAATCTCGTAAAGAATTATTAGAATTAACGAAGAAAAACGAAGAAATCAAACGTTTGGTGAAATTGAAGAACGAAGAAATTGAACATTTGAAGAGAACACACATGAAAGAAATTAAACGTTTGGAGAATTCGAAAATGGAAGAAATTGAACGTTTGAATTGTTGCACGAGACCAGAAGTTAACATTCATTTGGAAACTACACAAGTAAAAAAAAAATCAAGATTGTATAAAAAAAATAATGTATAATAAGAATAAAGAAACAACTTGTATTTTTTTCTTATTTGGTATCATTTTTTGTTTCAAATATGTGTATCATTTTTTTCAACATAAAAAAATTGTATTTAACATTTCTGAAGAATAATATTAGTAGCTCACGTTTTCTAACTAATTAAATAATAATAATTGCTCCGAACGGGTATTTTTTTATTATATATAAATATATTAAGATCTCTTACAATTCTGATTCATGCTGAGAAGAATTTAAACAAGCCATCTTATATAAATATATTATTCAAGATTGTTTTCCACACATTGGAATTGGATTTTTATCGGATTTAACAACAATAAGAAGTCGGATCTCTTCAAAGCATTACTGCTAAAGATTTCCATTTGTTTCTTTTACCAGACTTGTCTCTCATTTATTCTCTGTCCATTAGATTCGGCAACTTGTCGAGCAACAAGAATTTTTCTTCTTCTAGGTGTTCTTTTGGCATTATTATGTGACATTTTTGAAATTGGGTATGAAAACGATTTGAAAGATCATTTTTTTTCCGAAATTATTCGAATCTTGTCAGATAAATAACGATTTTTTTGCTCAAGCAACACGTTTTATAAAGATAGATAATCTTTTTTTTTCTCATTACGCTTACAATTGATTTACTAAGATGATGTTTTTTTTATATATAAAACATTTAAATAAATACATTTATTTCAATTCAAAAAATATTCCTATGTGGACAAAATTCGAAAGGGTACCGGTGCCCACACGTTTTTTCGACCGACTGTACATGTGTAGTGGACATATTCGAGAAATTAAATAACTGGAATCTTCAACTGCAAGGAGCAAATACACATATATTGGATACGTGGGATAAAGTAAATGCTTTTTGTAGGAAATTGGAATTATGGAGCAGAAATTTAAAGCAAAAAAACTTAACGATGTTTGCAAATTTGAATGATTGTATTAAAACTTACAAGTCTGAGGAACAACATCGAAAAGTTGTTTTTGTAACCATTGAAAATCATTTAGCAGTGCTAGCAAAGAATTGTAATAAGTACTTTCTTGCTGATGACAAACTGATATGAAGTTACAAGTGGGTGAGGGATTCAAAAGAAGGACTCTCAATTGAAGAGTTAAAAACCTTCATAGATTTCACTGTAAGTGGCGAAACCAAAAGATAATTGAATAATAATTCACTATTTGAATTTTGGGCAGGAGAGGATGATGAGTTTTCTGCTTTAAAAACAAGAGCATTCTACTACCATTTTCAACATCTTACCTTTCTGAAACAGGATTTTCTGCAGTGGCTTCTTTGAAGACAAATATAGATCTCAGCTAAACATAGAAAAAAACTGAGAGTGTCTATTTTTGATATTAAACCCTCCTTCGAAAAACTTTGCTCTGAAAGACAGGCCAAAGGAAGTCACTAATAATTATTAAATTTGTTTTTAATATAGCAAGTTATTTTAATTTAATAAGTTAATTATCAAATATATCGAAATGTATTTTGTTTTGCATACGTGTTCTTTCCTTTAGGTTACTTAATTAATTTTTTTAAATAACATTTTTTTTGGACAGGTTGAGATGTAAGAAATAATTTTGTCATGTATAATATTGGTCTCACATAAGATTAAATGTTTATATAAATCACCATCAATGACTAATTTTATTGGGAATTCCTTTTAAAAGAGGAGGATCAGAAATTATTTGTACTGTTTCAGAAGTTAATAATCCGTTACGCATAACATTTTTTCAATGGAATATTTTTCGTTTTGCTATCTGTTTCAATAAGATTAAATTCTTTTTCTGGAGATAATGGACATACGAGGGTTGCTATTTATATTTCTGGCCTAATAATGGAAAAACAAATATGTAGGATCGAAATTGGTTTTATTGTTTTTCAAAATATTCTCCATGATGATCAATACACTTTTGCATGCGTTTGAACTAATTTTCAAAGCACTTTTTCCTGTCCGATTGAGGTAACTCCAAAACATGCGTTTTGAATGCATCAACCGCTTCTTCGGGGGTCGAAAATCGTTGTCCACGTAATTTATTTTTGATGTGTGGGAATAAGAAGAAGTCATTGGGTGCCAAATCAGGACTGTACGGCGGATGACCCATCAGTTCGATCTTTAGCTCCGTCAGAAATGCCTTTGAGTCGATGTGTGAGAGCTCGCATTGTCATGATGAAGAATGATTCGCCTGTTCTTCTGCTTTTTTCGAATTTCTCCGATGACTTCTGGCAAACAAATGGTCGTGTACCATTCAGAATTGACCGTCCTGCGTTGCTCTAACGCCACTGTTGCCACATGACCGTTAATGCCGAAGAAACAGGCAATCATTTGTTTCGATGTGCTTCTTCCTCGAACAACTTTTGTTGGTTTTGCCTCGTCTTGGAAGACCTATACAGTTGATTGCTGTTTTGTTTCCGGCTCATATGCATAGATCCATGATTCGTCACCTGTGTAGATGTTATACACAGCCTTTGATGTACCTTGAATGTATTTTTCCAACATTTCCTTGCACCAATCGACACGAGCCTTTTTTTGAGCGTTTGTCAGATTATGCGGGATCTAACGCGAACAAATTTTTTTTACGCTCAAATGTTCATGCAATATTTTATTGATGCTAGTCATACTAATGTCCAAAGACGCCTCTATCTCACGGTATGTCACATGACGATCTTGCTTTATCAGTTCACGCACAGCATTTATCTTTTCTGGCACAACAACGGATTTTGGACGACCTGCACGGGATTCGTCCTGGATCGAACATCGACCACGATTAAATTCGTTATACCAATTTTTTACAGTGCTGTAGGATGGCGCTTTATCGCTGTATAAATAATTAAGTTCATCGAAGCACTCTTGTCTTGACAATCCACGTCGAAAGTTATGAAAAATAATGGCACGAAAATGTTCACGATTCAATTCCATTTTTTGACAGAGAAGAACTTTTCAATTTACTGTCAACAACACAAATAAAGCTATAATGGTAAATCGTCTGCTGAATTTATGTTTAAAAATATCAAACTTTCGATTAAAATCGTCTTCGGTCGCCTAGCAACACTTACTGTTGCCAAGGCCAGAAATATAAATAGCAACCCTCGTATTAATAATAATATATCTGAGATTTTTTTTAAATTAAATTCCAGCTTTATGCCTGCTGTTAAATAATTTAAATGAATCCTGCCAGATATATTATTTAAAGTATTTATAAAATTGTAGATTAATTTCATTTTAGAAATATGGCAACATTAATCCAAACCACCGTTAATGTACAACACAATTAAAAAGTATTAAATGCTTAAGATAAAACTTACTTTATTTGGATAAGCAGACGAAGTAGACATATTATATAAACCAGACGTTACAATTAAATTTATTATGAATCGTATTATATTAAACGTTATATGGTTAATACTATTATTTACCACATCTCAAATGTTGATACACATTATTTTTGTTTTCAAGGAAATTTGTAACCCTATCAGGTGATTTTCTAAGCAGTGGTCTTATAAGAAACATTTTACAGTGATTAAGAAATGGAATACTTATAACTAGATATTATATGATGCAATCATAATGGAAAGATTAAAGATAAAAAAAATTGACAGTGGAACATCTCAATAATCAATGAAATACAATTATTTTTAATGCATTCTTTCGAATTTTCTTAAAATATATATGCAGACTACATATAAAATATGAACATGCATGAATTAAAGTTGTTAGTGAAAACCAAGAAAAATACAAGTCCAATGTTGAAATTCTCAGAAATTATAGAAAAATCTAAATTTTCAAACTCTTTATTACAGTTTACAATATATGCAATAGTTAAAATGTGTATTGAAATATATTGGGATCACCATAAATAATAATTTTAACTTCAGTATAAGATAATTTATGAACTATTTTTTGTATTAATCCTTTCCTCTGCATTATTGGAAAATTCAAAAATAAAATGAAAGTTCTAAATATTTTACTAAAATATAAGTACGAAAAAAAAATTTCGTCCATCAACTCAATCGATCTCAGGAGTTTAAAGAACATGCTTGAATATTATTCTTCAAAATTCAGATTTGATAATAATTATTTGTAGGCAATTCCGTTATTCCAAATATAAAAACTACTATTCATAAATATTTCAATCACATAATTTTTAATCATTTTCATTTGTAATCTCCGGTGGAGTGAAAATCTTATTACACCTATTAAAATAATTATGTAGGAAGTTTGTAATTTCTGTGCAAATCAAAAATCATCAGTATTGTACCGAGCTTCGGGGTTCGTGTGGATTGAGAATTGAAGAAAGCAAGTCGATGAACAAAAGACTTTTATTTGTAAAAATTCCACTAGAAATACCAGCTGTAATGATCACAATTGTACAGATACAATTCGTCAGATACGATAAGTAACAGCTTCCAATCACAGGTCTCAAATACCTCAGGCAGAGAACAGCTTCTCTAAACTAGCAATCACGACTAATCGTCTTCACAAAACTGACTGTCTGTACAAAAACTGCCTAACTATGTCGGGCTGCGGTATTTATACCTGACTTGGCGGGGAAATCTACTAATTTCGCCAAGGTTCTGGAAGCTTCTAGGCTATCTCAGTAAATATTGGTCCTAGAGCTTAGGTGATGGATGTTTCCAGAAATATCTATTTCTCGCCAAATCGCCAAGTCACCAAATCATTAGAAAACCCACTTTTAACGTATAACACGTCTAAATACCGCAATTTTTGCCCAAAATGCGAGTATTTTCGATCTGTCTGAGATATTTTAAGACATATACAATAGTTATTTATAAATTTGTAACATTGCCCCCCTCTCAAGGACTGCACGTCCCGGGCAGTTCAATCCACTGATAGGAGGCCAAATTTAATATAAAAGAATTTGTATTTTAGGAGGATACAGAACACATTACGTAAAAAGCAATTAGAAATAGAAATACAAAAAAAGAAAATATTAAAATTATCTATACTATTTACAAAGATACTATGGTATACTAATTTTTACTTTACATTACGAAAAGGAGCTAATCTATCATAATGTACTACCTTTGGTTTTAAAGATGATTTCCTTATACGAACCACGTCGTCATTCAGTCTTTTTAGGACTGTGTAGGGACCTTCCCAGTTGGCTTGCAACTTTGGAGAAAGTCCTTTACGTCGAATCGGGTTCCACAACCAAACTTTATCTCCTTCCTGAAATTCATGTCTTGTCGCTCTTGTGTCATACCTTGTCTTCATTCTTTCAGTCGTCAGGTTGATTCGGTCTCGAGCAAAGTTATGGACATCTTCAAGAGGTGCCTGAAGGTCTCGAAGATATTCCTCTGGCGATGAATATGTATCCGGTGGACGACCAAACTGAAGATCACAAGGGAGACGAAGTTCGCGACCAAAGAGCATTTGTGATGGGGTGTATCCGGTAGTCTCATGGACAGCACTACGATATGCAAGCAGAAACAGCGGTAGCTTCAAATCCCAATCTTGCTGATTTCTGAAAACCATAAGTGGGAGATTATTTAAGATGGTTCGGTTAAACCTCTCTACCATGCCGTCCGATTGGGGTGTAATGGCGTGGTCTGCGTCTTGTCTATTCCGAGAATTTGACACATTCCTTTAAACACAGCAGACATGAAATTTGTCCTTGATCTGAATGAATTGGTAAGGGTGTGCCGAATCTGGAAACCCATTGCTGCACTAGAACCTCGGCTACTGTAGTCGCTTCTTGATCAGGGATTGAAAATGCTTCAGGCTACTTAGTAAAGTTGTCCATGACAACTAGGATGTATTTGTTGCCATTTGAAGATCGTGGTAAAAGACCCAAAATGTCCAATGCTATCCGCTCAAAAGGTGCTCCTACATTATATCGTTGCAACATTCCTCGGCTACGTTTCTTTGGTCCCTTACGTGCCGCACAGTCATCACAAGCTTGGCACCATTTCTCTACATCCTGTCTAGTTTTGCTCCAATAGAAGCGTTCTCGAACTTTCTGTAGAGTCTTCATTACTCCGAAATGGCCTCCAGTTGAGCTACTGTGCAATTCTTTCAAAACATCTGAAATTCTTGATTTTGGAAGAACAAGCTGTCATTTGAAATTACGTCCATCATCGGACTCCCATTTCCTGTATATCACGCAATTTCTAAAATGGAGTGAGTCCAAAAGAGCCCAATATTGTTTAGTAGCAGGACTGCAGGTGGAGATGTCCTGCCAACTTGGTCTCATATTGGAAGATTCTTTTAATTCAAAAATTGGATTTATATCTGGGTCTTCTTTTTCGGCTTCTCTAAGTCCTTCATTACTCCATGGATCTGGTTTCGATGGCGGTGAAACAGTAACTTGGCGTACCGAAGGATTTACTAATTGATAGTTCTTCTCTACTCTAGAACAATATCGGCAGCTTAAATTACACGGTCTCCTTGATAAAGCATCAGCATTTCCATGAAGAGTGCCTTTGCGATGACGTATTTCAAAGTCAAACTCCTGGATTCGTTGAAACCATCTGGCTACCTGTCCTTCCAGATTTTTAAAATTTAAAAGCCAGGTTAAGGGTGCGTAATCTGTCCGAAGCAAGGAATTTCTTCCATAGAGATAATGGTGAAAATGTTCTATTGCTTTAACGATTGCCAGCAATTCCTTCCTGGTTGTACAATAATTTCACTCCGATTTCGACAAACATTTACTCCAATAAGCAATGACATACTCTTTATCATCAATTTCCTGCGACAAACAGCTCCGATATTTCCCTTGCTGGCATCTGTGTCTAAAATGAATAATTTTCCGAGATGGGGATATGCAAGAACGGATGAAGATGTCAACGCCTCCTTCAGTTGTTTAAAAGCTTTCTCACATTCATCTGTCCATAAAAATCTCTGTTTAACATCTGTCAACTTGTGAAAGGGTCTGGTAATACTTGAAAAACCCTAAACAAATTTCCTGTAATACGTGCATAGTCCAAGAAAACATCTTAATTGGTGGACATCTTCTGGACGACTCCAGTCCTTAACTGCAGAGATCTTTTCTGGATCTGTTCTTACACCTTCAGCAGAGATAACGTGTCCCAGATAGCTTACTTCACGTCGAAATAAATTACACTTGCAAGGATTCAGCTTCAGGTTGGCCATTTTTAATTTTTCCAGCACCTTTCGGATGTTTCTTAAATGGTCTTCACATGTGTGCCCTACAATGATGATATTATCCAAATATACCAAGCAGGTTTCGTAGGAAAGTCCTCGTAATACTGTTTCCATCAGGCGTTCAAACGTTGCAAGTGAATTGCAAAGCCCAAATGGCATAACATTGAACTGCCAAAGTCCTTGTCCTGTAGTGAACGCAGTCTTTTCCCGATCCTCAGGATGTATCTCTACTTGTCAGTAACCACTCTTGAGATCCAAAGTCGAAAACCATTGATTTCCGGATAAAGCATCAAGTGTATCGTCAATCCTACAGTCGGTCTAAAAATTGTGTGAGAACCGGTTCCCTTTTGAATTTTGTTCACATCAGAAAATGCGGACCCTTGAAAAGAGCGAAATGAATTTATGTGGCATTCAAATTAAATCCGAATGAGTTTTTCTTATATCACGTAAAATTAAATTAGGGAACAGCAAACAGTTGCAGATTCTGAAATCACAAGTTATCGCATACTTGGAAAAAAAATACAAATTTCCCAATCATTGCGTGCGTTCTGTCAAGTCGAATCGGTTGATCATCTGAAGAGTTGCGTCTTTCGCCTTGTTCGGAAAATTTTTATTAATTCAATTTATTTTCTATTTCATATGTTAACTGTACATTTAAAGAATTCCAACATGAATTGTGAAACGTACCTGTGTAAACTATTCTAGTAGCAGAAAGCAACACATTTTTGTATGCGGAAAGAAAAACAATTTCGATAAAATAAATAGAGCATATTACGAATGGCGAAAATAATTTTTCCACTGTGTGTGTGTGTGTGTGTGTGTAAGAAATAAAGATATAATTTTTTTTCTTCATGTTCTTTTAAATGCTTGAAGAATTATCAACAAGCTCATTCCTTTTAAAAATAAAAGATTCAGAATTTCCAGAAAAATAAGTTCCAAGAATATAATAATTCAAAGTTTGAAGAAAACGAATGAAAACATATTAGTTTGTATAAATTTATAATCATATCTGATCACTGGGAACAACGTCCTGTTTGAAGCGATGCGACAAGCCCATCTGGCTGAAAAAGCGGAAGTATCCGGCCTTTAAATAGCGTGAATATGAAATACAAAAAATGAAGTTTAATATTATTTCTCATACTTTGTTCCATCTTTTATAGTTTACAATCTTATAATTTTTAAAAATTTTCTGTAATCTTTGCGCATATATAAAGGGTCCACACACATTCGATCTTCATTTCCAGGTCGATCGGACTTTAAAAAGATTTTCAAACTTGGAATTTTTTTAAAACTATTGAATTTTATTTTTCAAAATTTTCTATAATCTTTGCGTATATAAAGGGCCCACACACATTCGATCTTCATTTCCAGGCCAAATGGACTTTGAAAAGATTTTCAAGCTTGGAATTTTTTTTTTAAAAACTATTAAATTTTTTTTCATTTTTAAATATTTTGATTTTGATTTTTCTTAATCTTTGGCTTTAAAAGGAATCCGCATTTTGTTCAAGCTTCATTTTCAGTGATTCAGTAGCAAATTAACAACATTTCTTGATGATCGTTTTTTTTTTTTTTTTTTTTTTTTGTCTCTTCTCGTTTCTCACGGATATCAATAAAGCAAGTTACAAGAATCTCAAGGTAATTTTACAAGTCTTCAATCGAACGATTCAATCTGTATTATATCATTATTGACGAAGCTTATGGTTTTCTTTAATTCACGGACAGACGGACCAGCTGGTATATATATTTTTTTCATTCAAATTTACGCGAACGGCAAAAATAAACTCACTTTATTCCATCTTACATTATGATGAAGACATTTGGATTGGACATTAGAAATGACTGTATCAATTTAAATGTTTTCTGAAAACAGTTAAAGAATAATTTCAAGCATGCACATTTCACATAACGTTCCGAAATTTGTTTATTGTACAATAATTAACGGAATACATTGAACGTATGTATTTAAAACGTTAGATAAATGTTTTTTTATTTTTTCATGAAATAGCTTATACTATTTTGAACAGAAGAATGAATCAATTCCACTTTATTCATGAAAGTTTAAATTTTGTTCCGGTCAAGTCCGTTGCTCGTCTGATCAGATGTGTCTTTCGCCTTGTTCGGAAAACTAAAAAGCATGAAATATGTTTCATATTTAATATTTCCAAATTTTTAATCTCCGGGTATAAGAAGAGTCCGCATTTCGTACGATCTTCAGTTCCACTGAGACACAGTTTCTGGATTTTTCCCAATAAACCAAGTTTTTACAAGTCTTGACAATCAAACACTCTCCCAGAAGTCGTGTTACTTTATTCACAGAGCCGGTCTCCTACAATAAAATGTAAACATCTCCTTCGTGAGAGAAACACACAATGGATACGATATGCATGACCATGGACATGGATGGATTCGTTCACGATGGAAATTTCCTGTGTGGCGAACTCGGGTTGATCGAAGCGACCAACGAAAATCCAGTGCCGTACGGATTTCGATTTGATCTTGGACACATTTATCTGAGTCCGAAAGATTGGCGGACCACGAAATATTGCAGCAAACGAATTCATGGACTCAGATTTCGACCCAACTTTAACGAACGGGACGTGAAGCCATTGAACGAGCTCGAAGACATCGTGAAATCATTTTACGACAGATCGAAAAACACGAATATGGATGCCGTGGCTTACAAAGGCGGTCGATATGAAAAGAAACTGTTGGACACTTTAAATATTCCAAATATCAATTATTAAATTCACGGTTGTCCGAAATTCAACGCGTTGGCGAATCAAGAAGACCATAGAAAATGGCAATGTGATTGGCACTCGGAGATTATGGAATCGGAAGAATGCCATTGTGCTATGGTCGAAGTGTTTGCTTTCAACAATTCGTTCGAAACGAATTATTGTGACAAGCATAATAATCGATTAAACAATTGTCACAACAAGCGTTTTTCTTAAACGTTGAAAACAAGATTCAAAGATCTTAACGTTGATAACGACTTCCGGCTTGACTTGTATAAAAAGAAAGAGTCGAAACGGACTTGACGCATTTGCTTCTCTGCTTTCAAAGCGGGCTGATTGTTTCTTTTCTTACGAAAATGAGTTTCAGTACCAATTACGTTGCAAGACTATCGACTATTCAAAACGACAAGTACGAAACAGTTGCCAATGAATTGCAATTCATCAGCGTTATGGACGGGTCTAAGATATCAGTCTTGTCCGGATTGACGTCTTTCGAACTGCCAAAGACAAATGACGACGACGTGAAAATATTCGTTGTACCATCCAATGAAATTTGAAACTTTTTAAAAAAACATTTATATCAAAAAGAAACAATAAATGCAAGTGATCAGCCATGGACATTAAGCTATTTGCGATGCTTCATTCCACTGGTTCAATATTTTCCAAAACACATAACTGACGAACTTTTAAAATTCGACTAGTCGGCCTGTGGAAACGGTTAGCCCTTTAGCCATTGTTATAAAAATTAAAGGGGTAAAAAGATCTGGTTGTATAAGTTTTCTTTTTTTATTAACAAGAGGTTTGATAGTAAAATAATTTATTCACGAAGACTACTCTCTCTGCGATTTTTTTACGACACACAATAAACCAATCTTGGAACGATTGTCACAACAAGTTTTTTTTTCTTTTCTAACGTTCAAAGCTTAAGATATTCATGTTGATAAGGACTTGTCTTGTATACAAAAAGGAACAGTCTAAAAATAAATTTTGGGACGAGAATTTTCACAAATTCTAACGTTGAAACATGAGCCAAAGATCTTCATGTTGATAACAAATTCCGGCTTGTCCTGTATAAAAGCAAGAGTCGAAGCAAATGTTTCTCACATTTTCTTCTCAGATTTCAACACATTCAGATCTTTTTTCTTTCTCTTCTCTGTTTTCGAACATGCCAGTCAACGTGAATTTTGTGGCAAGAATCAAGCTGATTCAAGAAGCCGGAGAAACTGTTGCTGGAGAATTAGAATTCACCAGCACATTCGATGGAGACAAGATTTCGGTCGTTTCCGGCTTGAGTTTTTTCGAAATGCCAAAGACAAACGACGGTCGAAAATTCGTCGTTCCAGTAAAAGACTTGGACGAATTCTTGAAGGACCACTTGTACGAAAAGTATTTGAAAGGTGACGATGGCTGGGAGGCAAGTATCGCCAGTGACGAGCCATGGACAGTCAGTTATCTTCGAAATGTATTGCCAGCCGTGTTTTATTTTCCCAAGGTAACGATTGACGAATTATTGAAAATTTAAGAACGTGCCTTGAAAGGTTAGCCCTTTAGCCTTAGAAATTAAAGGGGTAAAAATTTCGCAGAGAGTTGCACTCGTGTGTGCTCTCTGCCAATTTTTTACGACACACAACTAACCAATACTAGAACACATTCAATACTAAAACGAAGACGTTGACCGATTTCTTCTTAGACAAAGACTTGATTCATGTCACTCGAAAAACTTTGCGACCATCCGATCACTTGGGACCATTCCTCAAGCTTCAACTTCTTTATTCGTAAGCCGTCTGATCAATAAAGGTGTCGTACGAACAGTTTGAGAAAAGCCAGGAGCTCGAAGACAAGCGTCTATGTAACGCATGTTCCTTGCTCTAGCTCGAGCTTTAACGCCCGATGACAAGCACGTTAATTGTGCCAATACAAACAGTGAGGAGAACGTGTCAATCAAAACGACTGGGATTAAGTCGTTGATGAACGAAACTCGTTTACGATGGCCACGGTATACCTTGATCTTGGGCAAATGAAACGAGTGGTTATCTCGACAAGAATAAAGACACACGTTGACATGACCAACGAGCACACTGATCACAAGCTACGACCTTTCTTCTAAACGGTGGACGAGTTCTCTCAGCAAGAATCAAGAGACTGGAATCTCTCGTCAGCGGACGAAGCGTGAAGACAATTTAAACAGGCCAGCGTATGCCCAAGCTTTAGAAAAACGGAACGCGAATGCTATTTTGGAAGAAGCGCTTGTGCTGAGCTTCAGCAAGAATCAAGAGGCACCAGTCGCTCGTCAGCGAACGAGGCGTGAAGACCATTTACACAGGCCACCGTATGCACTAACTTTAGATAAACGGAATACGAAGCCTGTTTCCGAAGAGGTGCTTGTGCTGAGGCTCAGCAAGAATCAAGAAGCATCAGTCCCTGAGCATCAGCAAGAATCAAGAAGTATCAGTCACTGAACCTGAGCAAGAATCAAGAAGCATCAATCGCTCACCCTCAGCAAGAATCAAGAAGCATCAGTCGCTCGTCAGCGGACGAAGCATGAGGAACATTTACACGAACGCTGTTTCCGAACAAGTGCTAGAACTTGTGACTCGTGTTGAGGTTTCCACGTGAGACTCTTTAACACTTGTTCGATTTGTTAACCATTTCTAGAATGCGTTGCTTTCGCCAGAACGAATGCAAAACTTTAGATGAGAATCGTTCTACAATGGACTTGTAGAATAATCAGAGAATCAAGTACGAAAGACACGTCTGAAGAATTGGAATAATACAAGACCAATAATAGAACTAGAACCAAAAGGAATATTGAAAGAAGAAAAGAACATAGCATAAGAAAAAAAAACTAATAATATATACATATATATATATATATATATATATATATATATATATATATATATATATATATATATATAATATATATATTACATTATAGTACTCTTCTTTTTTCTATTCTTCTGACAATATTCTTTTTGGTTATATTTATCTTACTTGTCTTGTTGTACGTCCTAGTTCTATTTTCAATTTGCTTCCAATGGCTCTCCTTCAAATCGCACAAGTTGAAACGACTGGCATGTCTTTATTCTAGATTAACCTGACAAAGCCACAAGGCCAGCGTGACAGTTTGTCTTCGTTCATATCGAGTCGTTGAGATGACTGGTTACTTTTCTTGTGTCTCCTAGTTCCATTTTCAAATTGCTTTCAATGGCTCTCCGTCAAATCACACAAGTTGAAGCGACTGGCATCCTTCAACTTGTGCGATGAAAGCCATCGTGACAATGTCGTCTCGAGTCGTTGAGATGAGTGTTCCTGTCGTCATGTCCTTGTTACTTGTCTTGTGTGTCCAAGTTCTATTTTCAAATTGCTTTCAATGGCTCTCAATCAAATCGCACAAGTTTAAATGACTGGGATGTCTTTATTCTCAATCGACCAAGTCAACAAGACCAATTCCAAACTGATCAAGACCAGCGTTACAATGTAATCTTGAGTCGTTAACATGACTGTTCCAGTCGAAAGATCAACTCGACAGGGAACAAACCAATTCGAAGAGAACCGTTCACATGGATTCCCATCAAGACGTCAGTCCAAACGAACAAGTCCCAATGATTCAAGTGTCCTCGACAAGCAGTTGCTTTCTTCGTCGTATCATTTTATTCGACAATTGGCTCGAGTCAGCTGGACGAGCCACCGTCGAGACTCTTTATTCCTACACGCGATTAGTTCAAGCGAACGAATCAATTACACAACATGAAGACGAGTGTTCCACTTTATTCATGAATCAAGATACACTTGGCTTGCTTCAGACCGATTGTATTGCTCGGTCGTTCGAACTTGAACAAGATTTGAATGTGGTTCAACAAGCAAACGTTGTACAGAATCCTGGCTCTCACGGCTCCAAGTCGGCAAGACCAATTCCAAATTGCTCAAACAAGATTTTCCCAATGCTTGAACGAGTGCAACAGGAGACGATTGAATTGAAACCGTATATCATTCAAACAGGAAACGATCGCACTCAAAACTTCAACCAACCGGATGTCATTCAAACAGGAAACGACCACACCCATGTAATTTCAAAGATTAGAATAAGCCGTTTTATCTTCTCAGTTCCGATTTCCGGTATTATGTATATTTAAACAAGTGTCACAGAACGGACAGTCGTTCATTCTGAAATTTGAGCTCTTGCTGTCGACATGTCCTTTTGTTCTAAAACTTGCGATTGCTGTCACAAGAAAATTGTGAATAGTCGTCCTTACTTGTTGTCGTGTGGACATTATTTTCATATATATTGTCTGATATTATTCAACACATATTGAGGTGCGAACAAATGTTGTCCGAAATGTTCTGCTGACTTTGCGTCGATGGAATATGAGCTGCTAAAACTCGATTTTCCGCCGGTGCCACCAGAAGACGTGGAAAATGAACTCAGATCAATCGACGAACCGGAGCCGGCTTGCATGACATGCGAAATTCCGTTCGTTCGATGCAAATGCAAGTCGTTTTGTGAACCGTTCGTGCTCTGGATTTGCGAGCACAAGTTTCATTACATGTGCATCAAGTCTTGGTTGAACGATAGAAATCGGCAGTGCCCGCACTGTGACACGCCGATAACGTCGATGGATTTGGAGTATTTTGAGATTTATCCAGAGCCGACCAAAAACATATGTCATTGTCCATGGTCCAGTGACAATGAAATGGACGTAGATTCATGGAGCGACGCCTTAGAAGATCTTTGAGGATTTTGTCTTTCCACTTTCACAAAATAAATGAAAGTGTGTAAAAAAATGGCCTCGGGTCTGGCTTTACGGCCACGGCTCGAGGCCATTTTTTACATAATTTTGTTAACCAATATTGAGGAAAGCTATTCGTTCAACAAGCTTTTTCTCTTGATAACATGAGATTTCTTTTCCACACGGCTGGTTCGTGTCCAACATTAATGAGTTCTAATTTCACATGGCTGGTTCGTGTCCAACAAGCTTCTTTATTACAGAGTTCTTGTTCCACACGGGCTGGTTCATTTCCAACAAGCTTCTTTATTATTGGGTTCTTGTTCCACACGGCTGGTTCATTTCAAACAAGCTTCTTGATTGCCAAGTTCTTGTTTTTAAAAGACATGCACTGACATTTTGAAATGACTTGGTCGCTCGTGGATTGTACGAGACTAACGAATAAAGCGTCGAGACTTTTGGTTTTCCAAATCTTGTTAAATAAATCGTCATAGAAAAAGAAGAAGAGCTCGGTTCGAAAGGCTATTCTTGTTTTTCTAATTTCTCTTGTTGGACATTTCGCAAAATTTTCACAAGTCCCAAGTCATTCTGAAACGCTAATATTTTTCCAGTTCTTTGTTCCAGTACTCTGTCAGCATCTTGGTGACCGGTCTTTCCGAATCAACAGCAAGTCTCTTTCCGAGTGCGGCCGTTTACAAAACTAGCACTATTGATTCTTGTGAAACAGTAAGCAAGTGGCGTGAACCAGTATGTTGTAACAATCCAGTCGAAACGGAACGAGCATCGACTCGTGGATCTCGTAGTGCTGCTTGAATCTGATGTGGCAGTACACGCACGATGACATTCTTAATTTATATTACGTCTCGAAAGAAGTCAAGACGAAAATTATTTTCCAAAAAATTTAAATGGGAGAAGAAGAAAGCTAATGTTTGATTGGTTCGATGTCTGTCTTCAATAATTTTTGTATTCCGCCGACGATTGCGTTCCATCTGTGACATTCATCGTCACGACAGAACATACAAATTCCAATGTTTCCTAGATTCGTCAACAACACAGGCTCGATGGTCTTACAAATTCTTTTGAATTTTGACTTTGTCTCGCTGTTTACGACATACAGTCTTCCGACATCCATCTCTTCAATGTCTTTTAATAGTTGACTGTCGCAATTATCGTTCCAGTCTTCGCTGTAGGAAAATATTCCATTTGTCAGAGTGTACGATCTTTCAGTTATGGCCAACACTGCCATTGATACAGAATGGTATGTGACTTGTCTCGTTCGTCTTGAACGCTGACTTTAATACGGTTTCCGAGCTAATGATGAATTCAAGCGTCTCGTTTGATGTCTCCTTGATTTTCTCGACTCATTTCCTAATTCATGTCGAACAGGATTCGAAGACTGGTTCAATCGTTTCTTGGGCTCATATTGAATCGGCTTTGATGATCATGACTCGTTCGTTGGCTTCTCTGGATCGCATTGAATCGGCTTTATTGATCTTGACTCGTTTGATGGCTTCTCTGGATCGTGTCGAATCGGCTCAAACAGTTCGTTCGATGACAATCGAATCGGTTTTGATAATCTCGGATCCTTCGGTGAAACCTCAGATTCCTTGTCTTTCGTCGATTAATCTTCTGATGGTTCAAACAATGGAGATACAGGAGAAAACACTTCTCCAAGGATATCGAATACGTTTTCCATCGTGCAGAGCGAAGAACGAAAATCAGTCCGTAAAGCAAGAGTCTTAACACACGAATGATTTCAGAACAGACGGCTCGCTAGATTTTATATGTTGACAAGAGAAAATATGAAATATAAATTTATTTTTTCGATTCCAACGATTGAAGAAACGCAAAAAGAATATTGCGTAACATCCTGTGAACGATCTTATAAAAGGAAGCTCTCCATGACGATCGAATCATTCAGATTCACAAATGTTTTATAACATGATGCGCGATCTTCTTCCCAGAGAAATTGTTCGAGTCTTTGAAGATCCAATTCTTCTTGGAGACAAGGAATTTTGTCAACATCTTTTGGATCAACGCGAACGTGTCGTGCCCTTTACTATATGCCTGGTCGGAAAACGAATCTCCTGTCGTGTGGACGACGAATAGACTGACAACATGATTAAAAATTTCTTCACAACGGCTCATTAATCGAATTTGATGAATCCGTTCAATACGAAATTGAACTGGGATCTTGTCGAAAGACGATTGCCCAGAAGTGTAGTCAAGCTTCAGCAAAAGAATACGGACATTCGCTTGTGTTACAGAATTAATGGACATCATTTCTTAGTCAAGCCGAGATTCACGATCGGACAACGAAGAGTAAAGTTCGATACGGCACACATCATTCGAACGACGAACGTTCCACTGCTATTGTACGTCTTGCCGAGAGAATGACTGAAACGGACCGAGACTGTCATTCAGACCGGCTATTTCAACAAATGCTACGAGTATTTTTATAACAAATTCATTTTAGAGCCTGAAACAGTATACAAGATTCTAGAAAAGACGGTCTACGTTCTGTTGGCCGTTCAAAAGACTTTATTCTCTGTTCACGTTGTTCTATACAAATTTTCTCAAGGAGAAGATCCATTCCAGCATAGAACGTTTGTGAATGATCCGTACAAGTTGCCGCCACCGACGCCGTTGACTGGTCACGAATTTCCAGAACTAGAAATTACGAAGAACAATTCGGATTTCGGGACGCTCAAGCGAAAACGCAACGATGTGGATTTGAAGCCTTAGAAAACGTCGTCGAAATACGTATCGAGTGAAGAAATAAGAAGCTCGTCTGAGAATGAAACGTTTCTTAAGACAATGGTGCCTTCAAAATCATTGATGTCCAACAGTGAAATTAAAAATGAAGACTCAAAAAGTTTTTCCAGTGATCAGACGATTGTCAAGCGAACGGTTCCACTCGAAGAATCGAGAAATGAAACGATCGTGGAGCCAGAGATTCCACAAGTCTTGTTCAGTTTCGAATATTTTGATGTTAAGCCGAAACCAATTTTCAGTTACGGTCTTCGAAAGCCTGAAGACATGGCAAAATGGTACGCATTGGAGAAAATTTGACTGGAAAAGCTGATGATCGGCAAAATATTTTATCGGCTCATGTCACAAATTTTAGTCCGATAACTTACACGGAAGAAAAACCATTGGACTTGAGGTGTTACCCATCCGGAATAAATTTGTTTGAAACCATTTCGGAAAATGAATGGCAAGTGATAGAATCATGGTTACAGTCATTGGAAAGCACATCAACTTGAATAAAATACATTAGCTTTCCTCTTCTCCCATTTAAATTTTTTAGAACATAATTTTCGTCTTAGCTTCTTTCGAGACGTAACATAAACTAAGAATGTCATCGTGCGCGTACTGCCACATCAGATTCAAGCAGCACTACGAGATCCACGAGTCGATGCTCGTTCCGTTTCGACTGGATTGTTGCAACATACTGGTTCACGCCAATTGCTTACTGTTTCACAAGAATCAACCGTGCCAGTTTTGTAAACGGCCGCACTCGGAAAGAGACTTGCTGTTGGCTTCGGAAAGACCGGTCACCAAGATGCCGACAGAGTACTGGAACAAAGAACTGGAAAAATATTGGCGTTTCAGAATGACTTGGGTCTTGTGAAAATTTTGTGCGAAATGTCCAACGAGGGAAATTAGAAAAATAGAAGAGCCTGTCGAACCGAGCTCTTCTTGTTTTTCTACGACGATTTATTTTACAAGATTGGGAAAACCAAAAGTCTCGATGCTTTATTCGTTAGTCTCGTACAATCCACGAGCGAGCAAGTCATTTCAAAATGTGTGTGCGTGTCTTTTTAAAACAAGAACTCGGTAATCAAGAAGCTTGTTGGAAATGAACTAGCCGTGTGGAACAAGAACCCAGTAATAAAGAAGCTTGTTGGGCACGAACCAGCCATGTGAAACAAGAACATGTGAACTAGAAAAGAAGCTTGTTGGAAATGAACCAGCCCGTGTTGAACAAGAACTCATTAATGTTGGACACGAACCAGCCGTGTGGAACAAAACTCTATAAAAGAACCTTGTTGAACCAGCCGTGTGGAAAAGAAATCTAATGTCATCAAGAGAAAAAGCTTGTTGAATGAATAGCGTTTCTCAATATTTGTTAACAAAGTGACGTAAAAAATGGCCTAGAGCCGTGGCCATAAAGCCAGACCCGAGGCCATTTTTTTACCCACTTTCATTTATTTTGTGAAAGTGGAAAAACAAAATCTTCAAAGATCTTCTAAGGCGTCGCTCCATGAATCTGCGTCCATTTCATTGTCACTGGACCATGGACAATAACATATGTTTTTGGTCGGCTCTGGATAAATCTCAAAAAACGCCAAATCCATCGACGTTATCGGCGTGTCACAGTGCCGGCACTGCCGATTTCCATCGTTCAACCAAGACTTGATGCACATGTAATGAAACTTGTGCTCGCAAATCCAGAGCACGAACGGTTCACAAAATGACTTGCATTTGCATCGAACGAACGGAATTTCGCATGTCATGCAAGCCGGCTCCAGTTCGTCGATTGATCTGAGTTCATTTTCCACGTCTTCTGGTGGCACCGGCGGAAAATCGAATTTTAGCAGCTCATATTTAATCGACGCAAAGTCAGCAGAACATTTTGGACAACATTTGTTCTCACCTCTGTGTATGTTGAATAACATCAGACAATATCTATAAAAATAATGTCCACACGACAACAAGTAAGGACGACTATTCACAATTTTCTTGTGTCAGCAATTGCAAGTTTTAGAACAAGAAGACATGTCGACAGCAAGAGCTCAAATTTCAGAATGAACGACTGACCGTTTTGTGACACTTGTTTAAATATACATGATACCGGAAATCTGAACTGAGAAGATAAAACAGCTTATTCGAATCTTTGAAATTACATGTGTGTGGTCGTTGCCTGTTTGAATGACATCCGGTTGGTTGACGTTTGGAGTGCGATTGTTTCCTTTTTGAATGATATCCGGTTTCAGTTCGATCGTCTCCTGTTGCACTTGTTCAAGTATTGGGAAAATCTTGTTTGGGCAATTTGGAATTGGTCTTGCCGACTTGGAGCCGTGAGAGCCAGGATTCTGTACAACGTTTGCTTGTTGAACCATATTCAAATCTTGTTCCAGTTCGAACGTCCGAGCAATACAATCGGTCTGAAGCAAGCCAAGTGTATCTTGATTCATGAATAAAGTGGAACACTCGTCTTCATGTTGTGGAATTGATTCGTTCGCTTGAACTAATCGCGTGTTGGAATAAAGAGTCTCGACGGTGGCTCACCCAGCTGACTCGAGCAAATTGTCGAATAAAGTGATACGACGAAGAAAGCAACTGCTTGTCGAGGACACTCGAATCATTGGGACTTGTTCGTTTGGACTGACGTCTTGATGGGAATCCATGTGAACGGTTCTCTTCGAATTGGTTTGTTCCCTTTCGAGTTGATCTTTCGACTGGAACAGTCATGTTAACGAACTCAAGATGACATTGTAACGCTGGTCTTGATCAGTTTGGAGTTGGTCTTGTTGAATTGATCGATCGAGAATAAAGACATCCCAGTCATTTCAACTTGTGCGATTTGATTGAAAGTCATTGAAAGCAATTTTAAAATAGAACTTGGACACACAAGACAAGTAACAAGGACATGACGACAGGAACTCTCATCTCAACGACTCAAGATGACATTGTCAGGACGGCTTTCATCGCACAATTTGAACGATGCCAGTCACTTCAACATGTGCGATTTGATGGAGAGCCATTGAAAGCAACTTGAAAATGGAACTAGGAGACACAAGACAAGTAACCAATCATCTCAACGACTCGAGATGAATGACGACAAACTGTCACGATGGCATTGTGAGTTTGTGAGGTCAATCTAGAATAAAGACATACCAGTCATTTCGACTTGTGCAATTTGACGGAGAACCATGGAAAGCAAATTGAAAATACAGCTATGACATACAACAAGACAAGTAACCAGTCATCTTAACGACTCGAGACGAACGACGACAAACTGTCACGCTGGCCTTGTGACTTTGTCAGGTCAATCTAGAATAAAGAATATTGTCAGAAGAATAGAAAAAAGAAGAGTAGATTAAAGAAAATATATATGTATATATTTTCTTTATACTACTTCTTTACTCTTCTTTACTAAGAAAATATATATATATATATATATATATATATATATATAATTAGTTCTTTTTCTTTTTTTTTGTTATTCTATATTCTTTTCTTCTTTCAATATTCCTTTTGATTCTAGTTCTATTATTGGTCTTGTATTATTCCAATTCTTCAGACGTGTCATTCGTACTTGATTCTCTGATTATTCTACAAGTCCATTGTAGAACGATTCTCATATAAAGTTTTGCATTCGTTCTGGCGAAAGCAACGGATTCTGGAAATGGTTAACAAATCGAACATGTCTTAAAGAGTCTCACGTGGAAACCTCAACACGAGTCACAAGTTCTAGCACTTGTTCGGAAACAGCGTTCGTGTAAATGTTCCTCACGCTTCGTCCGCTGACGAGCGACTGATGCTTCTTGATTCCTGCTGAGGTTCAGCGACTGATGCTTCTTGATTCTTGCTGAGGTTCAGCGACTGATGCTTCTTAATTCTTGCTGAGGTTCAGCGACTGATGCTTCTTGATTCTTGCTGAGGTTCAGCGACTGATGCTTCTTGACTCTTGCTGAGGTTCAGCGACTGATGCTTCTTGACTCTTGCTGAGGTTCAGCGACTGATGCTTTTTGATTCTTGCTCAGGCTCAGCGATTGATGCTGAGAGCAAGTCTTTTACTGGAACGACAAATTTTCGACCGTCGTTTGTCTTTGGCATTTCGAAAAAACTCAAGCCGGAAACGACCGAAATCTTGTCTCCATCGAATGTGCTGGTGAATTCTAATTCTCCAGCAACAGTTTCTCCGGCTTCTTGAATCAGCTTGATTCTTGCCACAAAATTCACGTTGACTGACATGTTCGAAAACAGAGAAGAGAAAGAAAAACGATCTGAATGTGTTGAAATCTGAGAAGAAAATGTGAGAAACATTTGCTTCGACTCTTGCTTTTATACAGGAAAAGCCGGAATTTGTTATCAACATAAAGATCTTTGGCTCGTGTTTCAACGTTAGAATTTGTGAAAATTCTCGTCCCAAAATTTATTTTTAGACTGTTTCTTTTTGTATACAAGACAAGTCCTTATCAACATGAATATCTTAAGCTTTGAACGTTAGAAAAGAAAAAAAACTTGTTGTGACAATCGTTCCAAAATTGGTTTATTGAGTGTCGTAAAAAAAATCGCAGAGAGCGCACATATGTGCTACTCTTTGCGATTTTTTTACCCCTTTAATTTTTATCACAATGGCTAAAGGGATAACCGTTTCCACAGGCCGACGAGTCGAATTTTAAAAGTTCGTCAGTTATGTGTTTTGGAAAATATTGAACCAGTGGAATGTAGCATCGCAAATAGCTTAATGTCCATTGCTGATCGCTTGCAATTATTGTTTCTTCTTGGAATAAATGTTCTTTTAAAAAGTTTCCAATTTCATTGGATGGTACAACGAATATTTTCACGTCGTCGTCATTTGTCTTTGGCAGTTCGAAAGACGTCAATCCGGAGAAGACTGATATCTTAGACCCGTCCATAACGCTGATGAATTGCAATTCACTGGCAACTGTTTCGCACTTGTCGTTTTGAATATTCGATAGTCTTGCAACGTAATTGGTACTGAAACTCATTTTCGTAAGAAAAGAAACAATCCGCACGCTTTGAAAGCAGAGAAGCAAATGCATCAAGTCCGTTTCGATTCGTTTTTTTTATACAAGTCAAGCCGGAAGTCGTTATCAACGTTAAGATCTTTGAATCTTGTTTTCAAAGTTTAAGAAAAAACGCTTGTTGTGACAATTGTTTCATCGATTATTATGCTTGTCACAATAATTCGTTTTCAACGAACTTGTTGAAAGTCAAACACTTCGGCCATAGCACAATGACATTCTACCGATTCCATAATCTCCGAGTGCCAATCGCATTGCCATTTTCTATGGTCTTCTTGATTAGCCAACGCGTTGAATTTCGGACAACCGTTAAATTCCAAATTGATATTTGGAATATTTAAAGTGTCCAACAGTTCCTTTTCGTATCGACCGCTTTTGTAAGCCACGACATCTTTATTCGTGTTTTTCGTTCTGTCGTAAAATGATTTCACGATGTCCTCGAGCTCGTTCAATGGCTTCACGTCCCGTTCGTTAAAGTTGGGTCGAAATCTGAGTCCATGAATTCGTTTGCTGCAATATTTCGCGGTCCGCCAATCTTTCGGACTCAGATAAATGTGTCCAAGATCAAATCGAAATCCGTACGGCACTGGATTTTCGTTGGTCGCTTCGATCAACCTGAGTTCACGACACAGGAAATTTCCATCGTGAACGAATCCGTCCATGTCAATGATCATGCATATCGTATCCATTGTGTGTTTCTCTCATGAAGGAGATGTTTACATTTTATGTACGAGACCGGCTCTGTGAATAAAGTAACACGATTGCTGGGACAGTGTTCGATTGTCAAGATTTGTAAAAACTTGGTTTACTGGAAAAAAATCCAGAAACTGTGTCTCAGTGGAACTGAAGCTCGAACGAAATGCGGACTCTTCTTATACCCGGAGATTAAAAATTTGGAAATATTATAAAAGTGAAACATATTTCATACTTTATAGTTTTCCGAACAAGGCGAAAGTCCCATCTGCTCAGACGAGCAACGGACTTGACCGGACGCACGCTGTGAGTTTAATTTTTTTCCAAGTAACTGAATTCCGAAATTTTCAAATGTTTCTCACTTTATAGTTTCATAATACGTGATATAAAAAAACTCGTTCGGATTTTATGTGAATGACACGTAAATTCATTTCGTTCTTTTCAAAGGTCCGGGTTTTTCGATGGGAACAAAATTCAAACTTTCATGAATAAAATGGAATTGATTCATTCTTCTGTTCAAAATAGTATAGTCTATTTCTTGAAAAATAAAAAAACATTTATCTTAAGTTTTAAATACATACGTTCAATGTATTCCGTTAATTACTGTACAATAAGCAAATTTCGGAACGTTATGTGAAATGTGCATGCTTGAAATTATTCTTTAACTGTTTTCAGAAAACATTTAAATTGATACAGTTATTTCTAATTCCTTTCCAAATGTCTTCATCATAATATAAGCTTGAATATAGTGAGTTTGTTTTTGCCGTCTGCGTAAATTTGAATGAAAAAAAATTATATACCAGCTGGTCCGTCTGTCCGTGAATTAAAAAAAAACCATAAGCTTCGTCAAAAATGATAAAGTAAAGATTAAATCGTTCCATAGAAGACTTGTAAAATTACCTTGAGATTCTTGTAACTTGCTTTATTGATATCCGTGAGAAACGACAAGAGACAACATATCAAACTTCATTTTTGTATTTCATATTCACGCTATTTAAAGGCCGGAGACTTCCGCTTTTTCAGCCAGATGGGCTTGTCGCATCGCTTCAAACAGGACGTTGTTCCCAGTGATCAGATATTATTATAAATTTATAAAAACTAATATGTTTTCATTCGTTTTCTTCAAACTTGGATTTATTATATTCTTGGAACTTATTTTTCTGGAAATTCCGAATCTTTTATTTTTAAAAGGAATGAGCTTGCTGATAATTCTACAAGCATTTAAAAGAATATGAAGAAAATAAAAAACTCTATCTTTATTTCTTGCACAGCGGAAAAATTATTTTCGCCGTTCGTAATATGCTCTATTTATTTTAAGAAATTGTTTTTTTTCCGCATACAAAAATGTGTTGCTTTCTGCTACTAGAATAGTTTACACAGATACGTTTCACAATTCATGTTGGAATTCTTTAAATGTACAGTTAACATATGAAATAGAATATAAATTGATTTAATAAAAATTTTCCGAACAAGGCGAAAGACACAAATCTTCAGATGATCAACGGATTCGACTTGACAGAACGCACGCAATGATTGTGAAATTTGTATTTTGATTTTCCTAGTATGCGATATCTTGATTTCGGAATCTGCAACTGTTTGCTGTTCCCTAATTTAATTTTACGTGATATAAGAAAAACTCATTCGGATTTAATTTGAATGCCACATAAATTCATTTCGCTCTTTTCAATGGTCTGCATTTTCTGATGTGAACAAAATTCGAAAGGGAACCGGTGCTCACACATTTTTTAGACCTACTGTCTTCCTTATGGTCTTTGAACTACGAAACGCCGGACAACATCGGTTCCGTAGTCGCTCATGGTATGGACGACCGACTCGTTTTGACTGACTTGTCTAAGCTTGGTCACTTACACATGCGATCCGTCTGACTGTTTACGTTCGTACTGACATCGGAAGCCGTTTACAGCATCTTTCGAATGACTGAGAAATTTTGAAGATTTCGTTTTCGGGTCGTGTTGAACGCGCGTTGGACTTGACGTTCCTGGATACAAAGTTATCAGCTAACACCGTAAATCGATCGGAATATTTATAAACGACACGTTGCCCGTATTTCTTTATTCGTGCGACTGGAAGAAAATCAAACGGGTACCGGTGCTTATGTAATTTCTAGACCGACTGTATTACTCATGGTCTTTCGAATACGGAACGGAATGCAATTTGCATTTTATAGTCGTTCGTGGTATTGCCAATGTTTGAAATCTTAGACAAATGTCCGATTAGACGGCTTAGAAATCATATAGGAAAAATCTTCTTAAAACCTGGTATCACACAGTAGCGGAGCGAATTTTCACATACGCCTCATCAGTATGGGGAACATAATTAGGCAAACAAGCCATACAAAACTACAGACGATACAGAGGCCATTACTATTGAGAATTACGAGAGCCTACAAAACAACATCGACAGCAGCGCTAAATGTCCTAGCGGGTGTGATACCACTTCATCTCCAGGTACTAAGGGAAGCGACCGTGGCAAACGTGCTCAGATACAATGAGGATGCACAGATAGGATCGCAGACACTAAAAACAGATGATTATCAGACTAAAGCTGCCATAAACTCACTTCACCCAGCTGATAAAACAATGGAGAAACACATAAATATACCACCAAAACAACACACACTATCGCCACAAATCAACATATACACGGACGGTTCAAAAACAGAAGATGGTGTTGGCGCGGCAATATGCGTATATAACCAAACACAGCTAGTAAATACCACTCATATGCCCATGAATAGAAACAACTCGGTCTTCCAAGCAGAAATATATGCAATAAATAAAGCATTAACATGGATCAAAGAAAAAAGCCCAGTTAGTACACGACTAGACATACAGACAGTCTGTCTAGTCGGTATGCATTAGCAAAGCACAAACAAAGAAACAAATTCATACAAAAGACACAAAAATTACTCATCGATTTAGCAAAACAACACGAAGTTAAATTATACTGGGTACCTGCGCACACAGGAATTATAGGAAACGAGGAGGCCGATAAAGCAGCAAAATGGGCAACACAAATGCCACAGAAGAATAATATCAAGCTACCACAGTCGCACCTAAAGAAAATAGTGTTAAATGAAATCCTGGATCGATGGCAAGAAGAGTGGGACATAGCAGACACAGGCAGGTATACGCATACCTTCTTCCCGAAAGTGAACACAAAGCGACTAGTGGGCCAGCAACAACTAGCCCAATTTTTCACACGACATGGCCAATTCCCAACCTTTGTTCACAGGCTTGGAAAGGCCACAACAGGAGACTGTATTTGTGGGGAAGAAGGAAACCCACAACACTACGCATTTGATTCCCCGCTAACATCATCACTACATCTAAACAGGCGAACAGATGCCAACTTACCAGCGTGGAGCGCTCTAATACTAAACAACAAAACAGCGCAAAACAAATTAATAGCAATAATTATGAAATTAGAAATTATCAAACCGGTGGCGGTAGATAACATTAATGACTGAGATTCCCTGTGCTTCACAAACACAAACACAATACAAACAAGAAGGCAGGCCTCACCTTAATGAGGATCACTGAGACAGCACAAACAAAAAACACGAAAAGGCATACCTCACGTCACTGAGGAGCACATCCACCAAGCAGTGGACACCAAGGACAAACACCGATCACTCTAAGGAGTAGACATGACAAAGAAAACTCCTGGAGGCAAGCAATTACAACGGTAATAACATGGACATTGACCGGCCACAATAGTGGTTTCTCAGACGGTCAATGAACAAGTGACAAATATAAACTAGAGAAGGTGCGCAACTTCCTGTGATAAACTTTTGATCCAGAAGATAGCGGCATCACTCGCTGGCACATAAGGTCGACGAGAACGAAACCTGTCAACGTAGATACGAACTTTACTATCACGCTGCAGGAAGAATTCAACCGCGACCATCAACCCAAAAACACCAAGGAAGAGGCCCCTGACTTGAACTTTAATTCCAGAGGCCAACTCTACACAACAATGTACAAAGACCAACGTCGACAGAGCATGCTGCAGCTCTTCCTGTAACGCAGCAGAGTTGCAAGCCAGATCGGGATGGATTCTAGAGGTTTTCATGGTTTCCCTCTAGTCTAGCGTAAATACGGTACATCTTCTCACAAAGACCCCCATGAGGGCACTCATATACCAGCTTGCAAATATAAAGGTAACGTCCACTGCGTGGGCCTCACCTCGCGTACAGGCTTTGTGATATGAATCATTTAAATAAACGTGGACTGGTGGATACACGTTGGGTTGATGGATAGGCTTGTCTGGTTTGTTCCGGAATCGAGCCAAGGGACTTTAGAAGACAGACCAGAACATCGGTCAGGCAGAGCAATGACCCGTCTGTTCAAATCGGCTACTGGAGCGGCTCTCTTTTCCAGGTCCGGCAGGGGGGGGGTTTGTTGCCTCTCCGTGATGGGTTCTGCTACGCAGCGGACACTAACAGCCTTACACTCGCTTCATGAGTAGGCTGTCCGCCTGCGGCGTCGAAATCCTTGCATATTACATACATACCTAACAAACATAACAGTCCAATATGACTGGGGTACTGGTAAGGCGACACAAAACATATACAAAGGATGCCCACAAGGATCTTGCCTGGGACCAATACTTTGGATAGTCATAGCAAATGACTACCTAAACAAAACAACACCACCAGAAATCAATATTACAGCCATTGCTGATGACTTTCTGATAATTTTTAGGGGAAAAACAAGAAAAATAATAGAAACAATAGGACAGAGGGCAGTAACATCCTTTGAGACATGGTGTAATGAACATGAATTTCAAATATCTGTACACAAATGCAATATAATCACGTTTGCCAAACCGCACAAACTACAAAGAGAACCTATCATCAGAATAGGAGGAAAATCACTAAAAGCGGTCACAACAATTAAATACTTAGGTGTGACGTTAGACCAAAACTTAAATTGGCTCGCACACATCAACACACTAAGACAAAAGGCTATAACAGCACATGGACATCTAATCAGACTAGCACCGCGCGCCTGGGGAATAAAATCTAATCTTCTTAAAACCTGGTATCACACAGTAGCGGAGCGAATTTTCACATACGCCTCATCAGTATGGGGAACATAATTAGGCAAACAAGCCATACAAAAACTACAGACGATACAGAGGCCATTCCTATTGAGAATTACGAGAGCCTACAAAACAACATCGACAGCAGCGCTAAATGTCCTAGCGGGTGTGATACCACTTCATCTCCAGGTACTAAGGGAAGCGACCGTGGCAAACATGCTCAGATACAATGAGGATGCACAGATAGGATCGCAGACACTAAGAACAGAATATTATCAGACTAAAGCTGCTATAAACCCACTTCACCCAACTGATAAAACAATGGAGAATCACATATACCTACCACCAAAACAACACACACTATCGCCACAAATCAACATATACACGGACGGTTCAAAACAGAAGATGGTGTTGGCGCGGCAATATGCGTATATAATCAAACACAGCTAATAAATACCACTCATATGCCCATGAATAGAAACAACTCGGTCTTCCAAGCAGAAATATATGCAATAAATAAAGCACTAACATGGATCAAAGAAAATAGCCCAGCCAGTACACACATACATACAGACAGTCTGTCTAGTCTGTATGCATTAGCAAAGCACAAACAAAGAAACAAGTTCATACAAAAGACACAAACATTACTCATCGAATTAGCAAAACAACACGAAGTTAAATTATGCTGGGTACCTGCGCATACAGGAATTATAGGAAACGAGGAGGCCGATAAAGCAGCAAAAAGGGCGACAGAAATGCCACAGGAGAATATAATAAAGCTACCACAGTCGCACCTAAAGAAAATAGTATTAAAAGAAATCCTGGATCGATGGTAAGAAGAGTGGGACATAGCAGACACAGGCAGGTATACGCATACCTTCTTCCCGAAAGTGAACACAAAGTGACTAGTGGGCCAGCAACAACTAGCCCAATTTTTCACACGACATGGCCAATTCCCAACCTTTGTTCACAGGCTTGGAAAGGCCACAACAGGAGACTGTATTTGTGGGGAAGAAGGAAACCCACAACACTACGCATTTGATTGCCCGCTAACATCACGCTACATCTAAACAGGCGAACAGACGCCAACTTACCAGCGTGGAGCGCTCTAATACTAAACAACAAAACAGCGCAAAACAAATTAATAGCAATAATTAAGAAATTAGAAATTATCAAACCGGTGGCGGTAGATTACATTAATGACTGAGATTCCCTGTGCTTCACAAACACCAACACACTACAAACCACAAGGCAGGCCTCACCTTAATGAGGATCACATAGACAGCACAAACAAAATACACGAAAAGGCATACCTCACCTCACTGAGGAGCACATCCACCAAGCAGTGGACACCAAGGACAAACACCGATCACTCTAAGGAGTAGACATGACAAAGACAACGCCTGGAAGCAAGCAGTTACAACGGTTACCTCACCACAAACTCTAGTGCAGTGATACCAAAGTGATTGTGAATTCCCAGAGACGTTAAATACCAACAATACCATGGACATTGACCGGCCACAATAGTGTGGTTTCTCAGACGGTCAATGATCAATACCAGTGACAAATATCAGCAAGTGAGGGTACGCAACCTCCTGTGATAAACTTTTGATCCAGAAGATAGCGGCATCGCTCGCTGGCACACAAGGTCGGCGAGAACGAAACCTGTCAACGTAGATACAAACTTTACTATCACGCTGCAGGAAGAATTCAACCGCGACCATCAACCCGAAAGCACCAAGGAAGAGGCCCCTGACTTGAACTTTATTTCCAGAGGCCAACTCTGCACAACAATGTACAAAGACCAACGTCGACAGAGCGTGCTGCAGCTTTTCCTGTAACGCAGCAGAGTTGCAAGCCAGCTCGGGATGGATTCTAGAGGTTTTCATGGTTTCCCTCTAGACTAGCGTAAATACGGTCCATCTTCCCACAACGATCCCCATGAGGGCACTCATACACCAGTCTGCAAAATGTAAAGGTGACGTCCACTGCGTGGGCCTCACCTCGCGTACAAGCTTTGTGATATGAATCATTTAAATAAACGTGGACTGGTGGATACACGTTGGGTTGATGAATAGGCTTGTCTGGTTTGTTCCGGAATCGAGCCAAGCGACTTTAGAAGACAGACCAGAACATCGGTCAGGCAGAGCAATGACCCGTCTGTTCAAATCGGCTACTGGAGCGGCTCCCTTTTCCAGATCCGATCGGGGAGGGGCTTGTTGCCTCTCCGTGATAGGTTCTGCTACGCAGCGGACACTAACAGCCTTACACTCGCTTCGCGAGTAGGCTGTCCGCCTGCGGCGTCGAAATCCTTGCATATTACATGCATCAATTGTGCACAATCAAATCACGAGCACGGTACAAAATACAACACGGACCACCCAGCATATGACACGAATTGCAGCTATTATCGGTACAACATATGCCACAATAAATACACACCAAGACACAGAATATGAATACAACAACACAAATACACACAAACAAAATACACTCTTCCATAGGTTTTAGGTGTACAGAAGACACAGGGAGAACAAGAGAGGTTAGTGAAAAAGATTAATGCAAATTTTTATTTCAGGACTAACCTTCTCTATTAGCGAATACACAACAACAACAAAAATCTGTACTCTGAACTAAATGGAAGAACTGACACAAACAAATAACAATAAAATGCGGATACTACAAATCAATCTACACAACAGTAGAGCAGCGACAACACTAGCGGCAACCTACATTAGAGACAATAGCATAGACATAGTCTTGCTTCAAGACCCATACGTAGGTAACGGCAAACTGTACGGCTTCTCAAACAGTTGGACGTACAGTCACTCTAACAACAAAGAAGCGTGGTTAGTATTTACAGGCAATGTAATAATCAATATACTACCACCCATAGAAACAGCAGTTTTTGCAATACTAACAACACAATAAGGAGACATAACTATAGGTACACAGTACGCTAGACCATATGGAGATTTGGCGGAAGTCCTCCAAGAATGGATATCAATAATCGAACACACCAGGCCATTTATCATAGGAGCAGATTTGAATGCAAGGACACAGCTATGGGGATATAACTTCGAAGATGAAAGAGGCAACACACTAATAGAATTTTTAATAGAAAATGATCTCCACAGAGCCAACATTCAAGGAAACATCCCAACATTCCGCACAACACAAGCACAGGGAAACCCAGATTTCACCATAGCGAACAGCAGTGCGCTAAATCTAATCACGGGTTGGAGAGTCGATGATACGCATACGGCAAGCGATCACAATTACATAAGATTTGATATAGACAATAGCAAACCAACAATAATAAACACGCGTTTTAAAACAAAATACGGCAACCATGAAAAATTTAAAAAACAAATAAAAGCCAAAACGTGGAAGCTAGTTAAAGAATTAAGAAAAAACATCAACACCGACCAACTAGATAACCTAACAAATAAACTAATCGAAGCAGTTCACACAATAGCGAAACAGAACTACAAACTAAAAAACAATAATTATAACACACAATTCAAATGGTTCACAAAAGAACTAGCGACTAAGAGAAATAAGATCAAGGCACTAAACCTCAGATTTAGAAATTGCGACGAAGAGGAAAAAACAAAATGGAGAACTCTGTTCTGCAAAGAACGCTCCAAATATAACAAAGTAATATTAAAAGCAAAAGCAAAAGCATGGAAAACATTCTGTACCAATCAAACAGAAACATATGGTACAACCTTTAAAATGGCCCATAATAAAACATTCAAACCCACCGAACTAAAAATCAGCTGGGATGGAAACGTAGCTCCCAATAAAAAAGCAGCAATGGAAAAGATCACAGCACATCCCTTTCCAAATATACCAGTGCCCTTTCAGCCTAGAACACCAGTAGACAACACAGATGGACAAATAATGCCAACAAGGGAGGAGGTACGGAACGCTACATACTCATTTAATACAAATAAGGCTCCGGGACCAGACGACCTGGATTATCTCATCTGGAGACGAGTCGTAGACGCGATACCACAACTACACAATGGGCAATACAATGCTTCAAACTACACCATTTTCCAACACCACTAAGAACAGCAAAAGTAATATACTTTGCAAAACCAGGAAAAGACCCAACACTCCCGGAGTCGTACAGACCGATCTGCCTACTCCCGACACTCGGCAAAATATTAGAGAAAATTATTTGTCAAAGACTGATACACTTCCTTGAGAAAGAAAATAAACTAAACAACAAACAATATGGATTTAGACAAGGTAAGTCATGTGAAATGGCACTCAAGGAAATCACAAAACAAATAAGAAACAACTGGGAAAACAAATTATACACACTACTAATCTCAGTTGATATTAAGGGCGCGTTCGACTCAGTTCACTGGCAGGATATAAACACCAAACTTATTGACTTAAAATGCCCAAACCCATTAATAAACCTAATAAGTACATACTTGACAAACAGGACCATACAATACGACTGGGGCACTGGAAAAGCTAAACACAATGTATACAAAGGCTGCCCACAAGGATCGTGCTTGGGACCAATACTAAGGACAACAATCGCAAACGATTATTTAATGAAAACAACACCACCAGAAGTCAACATTACTGCATTTGCTGATGACTTCCTGATTAGCGTAAAAGGGAAAACCAGGAAAATAATAGAGACCATAGGGCAGAAGGCAGCCACAACATTTGAGACATGGTGCAAAGCGCACAAGTTAGAAATTTCAGTAAACAAATGCAACATAATCACGTTTGCCAAGCCACATAAACTACAAAGAGAACCTATTATTAGAATAGGAGCCAATCATTAAAAGCCGTAACAACAATTAAATATTTAGGTGTGACGTTGGACCAAAATCTAAACTGGCTCGCACACATCAATACACTTAGGCAAAAGGCAATAACAGCACATGGACACCTAATTAGAGTTGCGCCGCGCCCCTGGGGAATAAACTCAAAACTTCTAAAAACATGGTATCACACGGTAGCGGAAAGAATACTTACATATGCCGCATCAGTATGGGGAAGTAACTTAGGCAAACAAGCAACACAAAAACTACAGACAGTATAAAGGCCATTCCTGTTAAGAATAACAAGGGCCTACAGAACAACATCCACAGCAGCGCTCAACGTCCTAGCGGGTGTGATACCACTACATCTCCAGGTACTGAGGGAAGCGACCGTGGCAAACGTTCTAAGATATAATGAGGACGTTAACCTAGGCACATTAACGCTAAAAACAGAGCAATATCAGACCAAAGCTGTTATAAACCCAATTCACCCAGCTGATAAAATAATGGAAAAATTTATAAACTTCCCTCCAACACAGTCAACACTATCGCCACACTATAATATATACACTGATGGCTCCAAAACTGAAGACGGTCTTGGCGCGACAATCTGCGTTTACAATAATACACAATTAATTAACACCACTCACCTGCCCATGAATAGGAACAATTCGGTCTTCCAAGCAGAAATAAATTTAATAAATAAAGCACTCACATGTATAAAAGAAAACACCCCAGCAACTACATACATACATACGGATAGTCTTTCGAGTCTGTATGCCATAGCCAAACACAAACAGAGGAATAAATACATTCAAAAAACACAAAAATTACTAATTGAATTAATAAAACAACACACAATTAAATTATACTGGGTACCTGCGCATACAGGAATAATAGGAAATGAGGAGGCCGATAAAGCAGCTAAAAGGGCAACACAAATGCCACAGGACGAAACAATTAAGCTACCACAGTCGCACCTGAAAAAATTAGTACTCAAAGAAATCCTAAATCGGTGGCAAGAAGAGTGGGATACAGCAGACACAGGAGGGTACACACATACCTTCTTCCCAAAAGTGAACACAGAGCGACTGGTAGGCCAGCAACAATTAGCCCAATACTTTACAGGCCACGGCCAATTCCCAACCTTTGTTCACAGGTTGGGGAAAGCCACAACAGGAGATAGCATTTGTGGGGAAAAAGGAAACCCACAACATTATGCATTTGATTGCCCGCTAACATCAGCGCATCACTTAAGTAAGCCAACGGAGGCCAACGTAGCAGTGTGGAGTGAATTAATACTTAAAAACAAAACAGCGCAAAACAGACTTATAAAAATAATAAGAAAACTAGAAATTATCAAACCGGTGGCGATAGAAGATTTAAAAGACTAAGTTTCCCTGTGCTTTAACATTCACCAACAGGAACACAAACAACAATGCAGGCCTCACCTTCTTGAGGAATACAGGGACAACACAAACACTTACATAACTACATGACAGATCTCACCATCTTGAAGAGCTCGTCTACCATCAGTGGACCAATTGACTACCCCGACTATGACAAGGCAAAGGAGCTCAATTGAACTGAAAATAACAACCCATAGATCATGAAACCAGTTAGATTGAGGACTCTTGGCCACACTAAAATGACCAATTTACAATGCCTGGAGGCAAGCTTTGACCGAGGAAGTGACTACACAAACTTTAGTGCAGTGCGACCAAGGAAATTGTGAGTTCCCAGTGACATTTGTAAAACAAAGTGATCGTCGACATTGGCCGGCCACAAAAGTGGTTTCTCAGACGGTCAATGTCAGATCACAACGTGACAGAACCAGCAAGTGAGTGCGTGCAATCAAATGAGTTACAGACTAATGCTCCAGATGAAAGCGGCATCACTCGCCGGAACACAGGGTCAGCGAGAAAGACACCCGGCAGTGTAGATACGAAATTTACTATCGCAATGCAGGGCAAATATAACCGCGACCACCAAACCAAACAAGACATAGGATGAGGCCGATTTAAATTATTATTCCGGCGATCAACCAAACATTGTATCCAGACCATCGTCGTCAGAGCGTGCTGCAGCTCTGCCTGTAACGTAGCAGAGTTGCATGCTGATTCGGGTGGGTTCTAGAGTTTTTCATGGTTTCCCTCTAGACTAGCGTAAATACGGCTCACCTTCCCACAAAGTCCCCCATGAGGGCAACCACTCCCCAGCCCGCACTTGTAAGGGTAACGCTCACTGCGTGGGCCTCACCTCGAGGTCGGGATTTGTGATGTCTTTTGTGTTTAAATAAACGGGGAATGGTGTATACACGTTGGGTTGGTAAATAGGCTTCTCTGGTTTTTTCCGATGGCGAGCAAAAAGACAATAGTTGATAGACCAGTATCGGTCAGACAGAGTGGTAACCCGTTTGCAATCAACTCGGCTACTGGATCAGCTCTCACTTTCCAGAACCGACAGGGGGGGCTCTTTGCCTCTGCGTGATGGGTTCCACTAGACAGCGGACATGAACAGCCGTACTCTCGCTACGCGTGTAGGCTGTCCGCCTGCGGCGTCGAAATCCTTGCTTATAAAAGGAGACGTTCCACCAGATCAAGATCATTTGCGTTCTAGCTCTTGTTGCGATAATTTGTTCCCAGATTTTTTTCTTGCTGCAACTTGTTCCCAGCTCTTGTTTTCTCTTCAACATGTGGTTCGATCTCAAGCCATTCGTCAAAGATTCAACACTGACCGTGTCTTGTTTAATCGTACCCAACGGTAACTTGTACATCAGGCTCTATGATGTGGCCAAGAACTTGAATTACAAGAATCTTTATGCAATCAAATACGGAGGCTGGACTAAAGTTTCGGACATCTTAGGAATACCGTCGAATTTGCATTCCACTAGAATCATGAACTGTCGAATAATTGACATGGCGAAAGCAATACGCAAAATGGTCATGACTACAAGATATTTTGAACGCGGTCAATGGCTACATCAATTGTTCACCATAGGCCACGTCGAAGTGATTGGCTCGACTGATAGTATCGGACAAGCCTATAATCAAGGCTGTTTGTTGCTTGTAGCATGCGACGAAAATCATCCTCGAGCTCAGCTGACATCTCAACTGATTGAACAGTTTCGTGCTGTTCGGATTTATGAAAGAGCTAGGCTGCAGACTTGTCAGAACACAATATCTCAGATTTCTTCGGACGACGTGTCGAATGAAACATCAGTTCCAATAGACGATTCAACTCATTCGCCAACAAATGTTTTGAACTTGCAAATGGAGAATGCACAACCGGCAGCAAATATTTTGAATGAGAATCCTACACCAGCACCGAGTCCTTGTAACGAGAATCCATCAGCAGTTCTGAGTCTCAGGAACAAAAATGAGAATCAGGTGTGGAACGAAGCTGAATCAAGTGTGGAACGAAGCTGAATCAAGTGTGGAACGAAGCTGAATCAAGTGTGGAACGAAGCTGAGAATCAATCACCAGAAAATTTGGACGTCCGTCGGGAAACAATAACTTGATTTATTCCAACGATTCCTTCGTCGAGTCCTATGGAACGTGGAACCCGATATTTTGATGCACCACTGGACTTTCAAGACGTTGAAAAAATAGTCGTAAGGATTGAACTCGTCTTTAACAACGGAGACGTGGAATGCTTTAATCTACAAGCTTAAATGTTTGCGAGCGGCCTTCTCCTTTGGCCTGACAAAATAAAGGAGCTGAAAAATTGGCAGAGAGTTACGGCTCTCTGCCAATTTTTTAGGTCGATCGAATTGCCAAGCATGAACGAACGTCTTACATGTAGAAGAAAAATCAAGTCGTATTTCATATTTCATATTCTTTATCCGACTCGAGTATAAAAGCAAGTGGATCGTCTCTCTTGGATTCATTGGACTCGCTGCAATCGACACGATATGGATCTCATTCCGCTTGTATCTTCGGAGCTGTTGACCACACGCAATTCTTGCTTGACCAAAGAAACGATCGTCTTGCGGATTTTCATACGATTGACGACCGACACGTTCAACATGTCGTGGTTCGATTTGCTGGACACCATAAGACAAGGAACGTGTCTAATCGATTCCAGTCTTCACGAACTGTTGCTTAAAATTCAGAAAAAGCATCCCGACGAATTCATCGAGCGAATGTTGCCAAGGATTTTGCCAGAACAACTGATGTTCTCAAGCTGGCTGGCATTCTTGCCAAGAATCCTTGCAAGCTGGTTTATGAACTGTTTGCCGTCGACAATCTAATTGGCGGATCGGATCCGAAACGGTACGTGGACAATCTGAAATGGACTCTGGAAGAACATAACCTGAGAAATGTACGGGCCGTCAGAGAAATGTATCGAAACGGATGCGAATGTCCAGAGCAAATCGAATAATTGATTCGAGACGTTTTCATCGGACGAGAAGAACAAGTGCAACAAGCCCAAAAGATTCATCTCGACATTGTCGGAGAATATTTACACGAACGGTTGGTTGGTTGGTTGGTTGGTTTTAATGGCGCAAGGTCCAGATAAGGACAAGCTGCGCCAAACACAAGATAGCTTACACCAGTTTTTAAAACCCATTAAAAGTATAAAATAATAATATAGTTAAAATGTACATTAAAAGTACAAAATAAAAATATAGTTAAAATGTATATTGAAGGTATAAAATAGAAATATAGTTAAAATGTATATTAAAGGTATAAAATAGAAATATAGTTAGAATGTATATTAAAAGTTTGTAAACATACAATATACACATGTATAAAATTAAAAATTTTATATTTAAGTAAAATATTTCTAAATCAGATAAAATTCATAAATCCTATGTCTTTTAAAAACGCAAATAGGTTGCAATGGGGTGGTTCCCCAAGCAGATCTTCTAATGTTAAAATGTTACTATTAAAATATCTAAAACGCTGATGGTTAAAATCTGGGCATACAATTAAAATGTGATATACTGTAAATGGTTCATCACACTTTTCACACCATGGTTGGAGATCACTCAAGATCAAATGCTTGTGGGTGAAACGCGTGTGACCAATTCGTAGGCGAGTCAGTCTGACGTCTGCGCTTCGTGGAGATAAAACAGATAATGGAATGATGTATGAAAATATGGAATGGAATTTGTTGCTGACTTGCAGGTCCCAGGATTCCTGCCAAAGAGAATATATAAAATGTTTGAATCCTTTTCTCATGTCCATTGATGGTATTGAAGGCAAAATGGAAGTAGCTGCAGATTTAGCAGCAGCATCAGCTTTCTCATTGCCATCTATTCCTATGTGGCTTGGTATCCAACAAAACAGTATCTCAAATCCCTTGTTAGTAAGAGTATCAATTAATTTGAATATCTTAGACACAACTGGATGGCAATTATAGTTGTTATTCCTCAAAGCTTCTAATACACTCATACTGTCAGTGTACACACAAAATTTACGTTCATTTTTAGTTGTTAACAAATGAAGTGCTCGGTATATAGCCGTAGCCTCAGCAGTGAAGATGGAGCAGGATTTGTGAAGGCTATAACTGTAGGAGGTATCATCAAGATAAACTCCACAGCCAACTGATCCTGGACATTTGGATCCATCCGTAAATACTGGAGTGTACATAGTGTACTGACAGCGATGGAATGAATAAAGCTGTTGAAGAATAGCAGTGCTTGTGTCTGATTTTTTATTCTTACCGAAGGGATTTAAGACAGTAATGTGTGGATTGTACCAAGGTGAATGTGCGTAAAGGTCGGTAGACTCGTTTCGGACATCACATAGGTCAGAAAGCAAAATAATAGATTTAATACGACAGAGAAAAGGTGGAATGCTTGATGGTCTAGCATTATATAATCTCTTAAGAGCAGCACTTGGAATCGTGGAACACAAGGGATGATGAGGTGAGGACATGATTTTTGAATAATAATTAAGAGACAGCTGTATCCGCCGCAGGTCTAATGGTAATTGTTGGCAGATTACATATAGACTCTGGACGTGTGATGTACGAAATGCTCCACAGCAAATCCTTAAAGCAGAGTGGTGGACGGTATCCAATCTACGTAAAATGGAAGATCTAGCCGATCCATAAGCAACACAACCATAGTCAATACGAGATAAAATGATTGATTGGTAAATTCGGAGCAATGAAGTGCGATCTGCACCCCAAAATGTATTAGACAACACCTTGAGGATATTGAGCAATCGCTCGCACTTCTTCCGCAGATATAAATTATGCGGAAGGAAAGTTAACTTCTTATCGAAAATTACCCCGAGGAATTTTATCTCGTTGACCACAGGAATAGGTCGATTGCTTATGTGAAGCACAGGATCGGAATGAAGACTAGTTTTCTTACAAAAATGGACACAGTGACTTTTACTAGGAGATATACTAAGACCATTTCGTTCACACCAAGTAGTTAGATTGTTTACAGTTGTTTGCAATTGTCTCTCAATTATATTCATGTTTGAACCCTGATATGAAATTTGTAAGTCATCAACATATAAATTCCTATGAACTGAAGATGGTAACTGATGAAGTATGTTTTGCACAAGCAACTCGTAAGAGCTATTGGACGATAACTCAGAGGGTCAGTTGAATCTTTGCCAGGTTTCAATATTGGAATCACTATCGCTTCTCTCCATGATGTAGGATAAGCATGCTCAGTCCAGATTCTATTAAACAATGAAAGTATGTTTAATAAAGAATTATGATTTAAATGACGGAGCATTTGATACGAGATTCCATCTGGTCCTGGGCTAGTGTCGTTTGCTTTAGATAAAGCAGACTTCAATTCTGACAGTTCAAAATCACAATTATAGGGTAGAATATGTCGATCATGAAAGCTTAGAGGTGTCCGCTCAGCGATTCTTTTAATCCTTAGAAAAGTAGGATTATATGAATCAGAGCTGGAAACACTAGCAAAGGTTTCACCGATGACATTAGCAATATCTACCGCTGAGGAGTGCATTGCAGCTCCAGTTTTTAATACAGGAAAGGAATAATCCTGATAAATACCATTGGCTGCTTTAACTTTCCTCCATAATTGTTGACTTGTTGTCGATGAATTGATTGACGACACGTAGCGAATCCAAGATTCTCTTTGACTCTGACGTCTAACTCTTCGAGCTTCAGCTTTGGCTTTTTTAAAAGCAACAAGATTCTCCGTAGTAGGGTATCTTCGGAATATATTCCATTGCTTCCTTTGTTTCTTATAGGAGAGTTGACACTTTTCATTCAACCAAGGTTTCCTGTGTTTATGTGGAATGATGGAATTTTTAGGGATAGCAACATCCGCAGCTCTGATTATTGTGTCAGTGGCATATTTAACGGCATCATCTATCATATCTGTCTTAACTCTTGCCTCACTGATCACAGCCAATTGCGTGAAAAGTGTCCAATCGGCTCGACTGTACACATAATTAGGTGGTTTGTGACGCACACTATTACTTCCAGCCTGAGTCACGATTAGAGGGAAATGATCACTATTATAGAGGTCATTTCCAACAGCAAAATTCAGTAATGGCAGGAGTGATGGAGAACAAATAGCTAAGTCCAGAGAGTGAAATGTCCGTGTAGGTTCGTGAAAATAGGTTTTCTCGTCGGTATGCAGGAGACAGAGGCAGTTGTCAGAAATTAACTGTTCAATCTGACGACCGCGAGAATTCGTATCATCACTACCCCACAGAGGACTATGCCCGTTAAAATCACCAAGCAATAAAAATGGAGCTGGGAGTTGATCAAGTAAGTCGTTTAGTTCCTCTTCTTGGATGACATCATTCGGTGGTAAATATAGGCTACAAACTGTAATTAGACATGCGGTGTGAATTCTCACAGCAACAGCCTGGAGAGTAGTTCTTAACTGATGTGCTGTACTGGGATAAGTGTTTGATGTAAATATACAAACGCCACCAGACACAGCAGCATCACCACCATTATCCTTTCTGTAGCATTGAAACCCACGCATTTTGGTGATGATATTGGGCTTCAGGAATGTTTCCTGGAGAGCCATACATGCGGGGTTATAGGCTGACATAATGGATCTGATATCATCAATTCGAGGCCGAAAACCACGACAATTCCATGAAACAAAGGAAGTCATTAATGGAATACAGTCTAACCGTTGTCACTATTGCTCAGTGTCATCTCAGATGAATCTTCCAACATGAAATCATCATCTGAAGGATGCAGTTTGACAGTGTCTGCATCCATAGACAGAAGAGCTTTTCTGGCAGTTAGGGAAGACTTTCGAACGCCTTCCTTGGCCAGTTTTAATTTTCTAGCCTTTAAAGCTGTTGATTTTGCCAAAGTTGATTTGGCAATTAGAGGTGCAGAAATTTCTGTCGTTTTTTGCTTTGGGAGCAATCTAACTGTAGGAATAGAGTTTGTGTCGGTTTGGGTGCTGCAGGATCGGGTTATTTTTTTGGTTATATGAGCGTAACTAACACCTGGAGTGGGAGTACGGGAATTAACTAATCGGCGAGCTTCTAAATAGGAAATATTGTTCTTGATTTTGATGGTAACAATTTCCTTTTCCTGTTGCCAAACGGGACAAGATCTAGAATAAGATGTGTGGTTACCTTTACAGTTGACACACACTTCTTTGGCTTCGCAAGTGGTACTTTCATGGCCAACGTCAGAACAACGGGCGCATATGAGTTTTCCTCTGCAAGCCATTTTAGAGTGTCCAAATCGTTGGCACTGGAAGCATCTTAGCGGATTAGGGATAAAAGGCCGTACTCAACATCGCATATAAGCCACTTTAATGTTTTGTGGCAAGTCTGGTGTAGAGAATGTCAAAATGAGATGCTTTGTGTTTAGTACAATGCCATCTCTCTTTATCGTAATTCTTTTCACAGCGCAGACTTTTTGTGATTTCAAATTTTCCAGTATTTCTTCGGTGGGAGTGTGAAACAAGTCCTCCGAAGAAATAACACCTCGTGAAAAATTTAAATTTCTATGCGGTTCCACAGTTACTGCCATGTCACCAATTGCTTTCAGGTTTTGCAGTAGTACTGATTGTTTGTCTGATGCAGTCTCTATTAATAAAACACCCGATCGTAACTTCTTAATAGATTTAACTTCTCCCAAGTAAGAAGTTATACTCTTTTCAATGAGAAAAGGTGAAACATATTCGAAGGTATTTCCAATTCTGGTTATTATAAAATACTTCGCACTACAATTTGACATTTGTTGCTCCCGAGGGAGTGAGGAGAAAGTTTTTTTATCCATATCGGATGAATATGAATTCAGGGACCAGACGGCACCACCCACCACGGAGCCCTACGAGGGGATACATGTTAACTGTACCAGTGCTAGTCAGTCCCTATACGCTCACGGTACATCCCTGAAGTGGACTCCACCCTTAACGAGTCACCCAGTAGATGTACCGATCGCTTGATCCATAAAGCCGATTGATGTGCTGAGGACCACAACACACCTCCCGTTTACCTGAAGCAGAGGCCAAAGCAATGTGTTGGTCTCAGGAGGCCTCAATTACCAGGATCCTCCTTTCCAGGGACACGGGTCTCCACGCACGGCAAACACGTGGGTGATTTAGTCCTCAAGAGTAGCTAATAGCAACAGAGCGGCGAAAGCTACTCAAGGGGAGCCCTCAACCTCTTACGAGGCAACCACACTGAGGGAGAAAAGGAAGGAAAAGCAGAAGAATAGAGGAGAGAAGAAAATAAAGAAGAGGAAAGATCACTAGGGTACCTCGGGATTGTGACACCCGTGTTTACCTAAAGAAGGTAAACCCCCTGAGGGGAATATTTACACGATATAATCGAATGGAAGAAACAAGAAGAAGCTAGAAAGAATAAGAAGTCGGCGGCCGCCAACAACAAATGAAGAATAATTGTTGAAAGCAAGAAGCCTGAGATTCTGGAAGAAATGGTTTTACCAACGCCAATAATCGTGGAATCTTTTCACAGTGAATTCGAAGAGTTCCAGAACGAATTCTGGAATGAAGAATAGACTGCCAGAAAATGAATGAGAACTGTCTGATTGAAAAGAAACGTATATACAAAAAAACTAATATATATTATTATTATATATAATAATAATATATATTAGTTTTTTTTTTCTTGTATATACGTTTCCTTTCCATCAGACTGTTCTCATTCATTCGCTGGCTCAGTTGAACGCAAGTTCTCGGCTTGTCTCAAATCCTTCTCTGGCTTCATTGGATTCAAGTTGAAGGATCTCTAAGCTTTCCCAAGTGCCATTCATTCTTGCAATGACCGAAACTTTATAATCAAATTCATGGTTTGCTGGTCTCAGATCATTCTCCGGTTCCTTTGGACTCAACAAGTTGTCGTCGATTCTGTAAGCTTTTTTCAGGTGCCGTTTTTTCTTGCAAAGATTGTACACCAATACTTTATTATTGAGCTTGCTTTTCGGATCCAACATGTTCTCGGCTTGCTTGTCTAAAATCATTCTCTGCCTGAGTCCATAGGATTCAACAGCAAGTCGGATCTCTTCAAAGCATTTCTGGTAGCAATTTCCGACTACCATTCGTTTCTCGTGAAAGACCCACGCTTGTCTTAATTATTCTCGAGCTCTGTTCATTGGATACGACCAGTTGTCGTCGATCATCGATGTAACAATAATTTCTTCCAGGTGCCATTTGTTCTTTGGAAAAGACCAATCACTTTATTGTTCGACATTCGGCATGATTGAAGATTTTTGGGACCACGCCACGATTTGAAATATCATTTTCCAAATTGTTCGGGCATCCAGATTTTCTCTTCATTTCCCAAGAAACCTTTTGGAAAGACGTGAATCACTTGGAACAGAGCACCTCTACTCAGTGGCCCTGTGGACTCGAATTCAGAACTCGATCTTATTGATTCAATGTTTTCGCTCAATGAGATCATGTGAATCTTGACGAGAGGAATTGATCGTTGAACCAGAACTTGGTCTTCTTTATTCAATGGTTTCGCTTGAGGACATCCTGTGAATCGGGACGCGGAACCAGAACTCGGTCTTTTTTATTCACTCGGCTTTGCTTGATGAGATTGTATGAACCTTGACGAGACGAACGGATTATGGAACCAGAACTTGGACTTCTTTATTCATTGGCTTGTGACCATGCGCCTAATTCATTTGCAAATCGGCCATCACTCTACGAATCGATTGAATGGATATCTGAAGCCGTTCGACGATAGGCTTGTGCGAAATTACTTGTTTGAACAATCATTCGAAATGACATGTGGAACCCTCGTTTTAGCCACTGGTAATTGAAACGACTAAACGTACAAAGTCATCGAGCAAAAACGGAAATGCGTCCAGAATCCCATGGTGGCTCCCAGTGGTCAGGAACGCTGGCAAAAAGAAACGATGGGAACGGATCTGGAATCCGTTGGCCAGATCACTTGATCTTTGGTTGCGTTTTGAAAAGAAGCTTGCTTGCCAACGCTGAATATGAGACTCTTGATTCTTGAGAGGTTCTCAGTTTGGACGAAACGCTCTGCGTGTACGATTAGAACGTAGTGGGTAACGTCATTGATCACGTGATCAATGACGTCATTTGTTTACAAATGATATTGGCTTTGGAAACATTTGATCTGGGCCCTAAGGTTTAAATAAAAAAAACAGCCGGAGAAAAAGAAAACCAAGCTGCGTAACCCAACTATATAGGCCTATTTGGTCCCAACCGTCCCAAATTGTGAATGTTTAATTCCGTGTGTTTTTTTTACGTTTTTGATACTTTATATTTAAAAGAATCTAATATCATGTTGACTTTGGTCTTGAGATTGTATGTTGTTGGGTACGAATTCGAAATTGTGAAAGTTTAATTCCTTGTGTTTTTTTGCGTTTTTGATACTTTATATTTAAAAGAATCTAATATCATGTTGACTTTGATCTTGAGATTGTATGTTGTGGCGTACGAATAAAGAGTAGTAAGATCGAACTGAGTATATTTTTGCGAACGATGGTTTATGGATCGTACAAAAATCGTTTACGTGTCAGCACTCAAGAGATCAACTGTCCGCATTGCCTTTCACGCCTAAAAGTTCGAGAATTTCCTAAACATCGACTGGATTGCTTCGATCCAAATTTCGACGACTGAGTTACGTGTTCGTTTTGTGGTGCGTAACAGTTGGCTTCGTGGCAAGAAGACATTGCATGGCCAACATTTGAAGCAATGTCTTGACAGTTTTATTCGCATGAACAATGTGAAAAGAAACCATCGTCGTCCAGTGGTTGAGAAGCATCATCGTCATCAGCAGCAGCATCAGCAAGAAGAGCATGAGCAGCGTACTTCTCAAGTTTGCGAAGAATGTGAAGCATTCTATCGTAACCCGAGCCATGCGATCGAGTTGAACGAGTACATGGACAAACTGTGCGTGGACCTCAATATGGACGTTGTTCCTGACTGGCTGATGGTTGAAATTCGTGAAGAATTACTGGGCGTGTTAGAAAACGATCCAGTTTCCTGCGCGAACGAGATTCTGACTGAAGACGACTTTCTGGATTACTTCCATTTTGAACGTCCGAGCATTACAATCGGTCTGAAGCAAGCCAAGTGTACCTTGTGATGCAAGAATAAATTGGAACACTCGTCTTCATGTTGTGGAATTGATTCGTTCGCTTGAACTAATCGCGTGTTGGAATAAAGAGTCTCGAATGGTCAGCTGGCGGCTCGTCCAGCTGACCATTCGACTCGAGCCAATTGTCGAATAAATTAAAATGACGAAGAAAGCGACTGCTTGTCGAGGGCACTCGAATCATTGGGACTTGTTCGTTTGGACTGACGTCTTGATGGAATCCATGTGAACAGTTCACTTCGAATTGATTTGTTTCCAGTCGACACGACGAGTTGATCTTTCGACTGGAACCATCATGTCAACGACTCAAGTTGACATTGTAACGCTGGTCTTGATCAGTTTGGAATTGGTCTTGTTAACTTGGTCGATCGAGAATAAAGACATCCTAGTCATTTCAACTTGTGCGATTTGACTGAGAGCCATAGAAAGCAATTTGAAAATAGAACTTGGACACACAAGACAAGTAACAACGACATGACCACAGGAACACTCATCAGGAACACCTTTCGAAAGGAATACTCATCTCAACGACTCGAGACGACATTGTCACGAATGTCTTCATCGCACAAGTTAAGCGATGGACATGCCAGTCGTGTCGTCCATACCAAGAGCGACTACGGAATTTTGTTTTATGCCAGATTACCCATTTGTTTGATGTTATGTTGATTATTTTGTTTTATACCAGATTTTGTTTTATGCCATGTTACCTGAAGCTTCGTAGTTCAAGGATCATGAGGAATACAGTGGGTCTAAAAAATGTGTGTGCAGTAAGCAATCGGAAAGTAAAACGTCTTCGCATAAAATGGACTGGCTTCGATAAACAAATTTCCACCAGAGAATTTGGACACCCGTCGGGAACCAATAACTTGCTTTATTCATACGATTCCTGCCTCGAGTCTTATGGAACCCGATATTTTGATGCGCCGCTGGACTTTCCAGATGTTGAAAGAAAAGTCGTAAGAATCAAACACGTCTTTAACAACGTAGACGTGGAATGCCTTAGTCTACAAGCTTAAATGTTTGCGAACAGCTATTTCCTTTTGGCCTCACAAAATAAAGGAGCTGAAAAATTGGCAGAGAGTTACGGCTCTCGTCAAAAGGATTTTCAAACGATTGATGGCCGACACTTTCAACATGTCGTGGTTATATTTGCTGGACACCATAAGACAAGGAACGTGTCTCTTTGATTCCAGTCTTCACGAACTGTTGCAAGAAATTCAGAAAAAGCATCCCGACGAGTTTATCGAGCGAATGTTGGCCAAGGAGTTTGCCAAACCTGCTGATGTTCTTAAGCTGGCTGGAATTCTTTCCAAGAATCCTTGCAAGCTGGTCTATGAACTGTTTGCTGTCGACAATCTAGTTGGCGGATCGGATCCGAAACGGTACGTGGACAATATGAATAGGACTCTGGAAGATAATAAGCTGAGACATGTACGGGCCGTCAGACAAATGTGTCGAAACGGTTACGAATGTCCAGAGAAAATCGAACGATTGATTCGAGACGTTTTCATCGGACGAGAAGAACAAGTGCACCAAGCCCAAACGATTTATCTCGACATTGTCGGAGAATATTTACAGATGTAATCGAATGGAAGAAACAAGAAGAAGCTGGAAAGAATAAGAAGTCGGCGGCCGCCAACAACAAACGAAGAATAATTGTTGAAAGCAAGAAGCCTGAGATTCTGGAAGAAATGGTTTTACCAACGCCAATAATCGTGGAATCTTTTCACAGTGAATTCGAAGAGTTCCAGAACGAATTCTGGAATGAAGAATAGACTGCCAGAAAATGAATGAGAACTGTCTGATTGAAAAGAAACGTATATACAAAAAAACTAATATATATTATTATTATATATAATAATAATATATATTAGTTTTTTTCTTGTATATACGTTTCCTTTCCATCAGACTGTTCTCATTCATTCGCTGGCTCAGTTGAACGCAAGTTCTCGGCTTGTCTCAAATCCTTCTCTGGCTTCATTGGATTCAAGTTGAAGGATCTCTAAGCTTTCCCAAGTGCCATTCATTCTTGCAATGACCGAAACTTTATAATCAAGTTCATGGTTTGCTGGTCTCAAATCATTCTCCGGTTCCTTTGGACTCCACAAGTTGTCGTCGATTCTGTAAGCTTTTTTCAGGTGCCGTTTTTTCTTGCAAAGATTGTACACCAATACTTTGTTATTGAGCTTGCTTTTCGGATCCAACATGTTCTCGGCTTGCTTGTCTAAAATCATTCTCTGCCTGAGTCCATAGGATTCAACAGCAAGTCGGATCTCTTCAAAGCATTTCTGGTAGCAATTTCCGACTACCATTCGTTTCTCGTGAAAGACCCACGCTTGTCTTAATTATTCTCGAGCTCTGTTCATTGGATACGACCAGTTGTCGTCGATCATCGATGTAACAATAATTTCTTCCAGGTGCCATTTGTTCTTTGGAAAAGACCAATCACTTCATTGTTCGACATTCGGCATGATTGAAGATTTTTGGGACCATGCCACAATTTCAAATATCATTTTACAAATTGTTTGGGCATCCAGATTTTCTCTTCATTTCCCAAGAAACCTTTTGGAAAGACGTGAATCACTTGGAAACGAGCACCTCTACTCAGTGGCCCTGTGGACACGAATTCAGAACTCGATCTTATTGATTCAATGGTTTTGCTTGATGAGATCTTGTGAAGCTTGACGAGATTAACGGACCGTTAAATCAGAACTTGGTCTTCTTTATTCCATGGCTTTGCTTAAGGACATCATGGGAATGTGGACGCGGAACCATAATTTGGTCTTCTTCATTCACTCGGCTTCGCTTGATGAGATCGTGTAACCAGACGAACGGATTATGGAACCGGAACTTGATCTTCTTTATTCATTGGCTTGTGACCATGCGCTTGGTCCATTTGCGAATTGACCATTACTCTACGAATCGATCGAAAGGATATCTGAAGCCGTTCAACAATAGCCTTGTGTGCAATAACGTGCTTGCATTCGAAATGACATCTGAAACTATCGTTTTGGCCACTGGTAATTGAAACGATTGAACGTACAAAGTCATCGAGGAAAAACAGAAACACGCCCAGAAACCCATGATATTTCCCAGTGACCGTAAAGCCTTGGCGAAAACAAACGATGGGAATGGATCTGGAATCCGTTGGCCAGATCACTTGATCTTTGGTTGCGTTTTGAAAAGAAGCTTGCTTGCCGACGCTGAATATGAGACTCTTGATTCTTGAGAGGTTCTCAGTTTGGACGAAGCGCATTGCATCTTCCATTAGAACGTAATTGGTGACGTCATTGATCACGTGATGAGTGACGTCATTTGTTTTCAAATGACATTGGTTTTGGAACCATTTGATCTGGGCCCAAAAGTCAAAAGAAAAATAACAGCCTGATAAAAAGAAAATCGAGTGGCGTCTTCCATTAGTTACTGTCTATTTGCCCTGTGTTTTACGCCCTTTACGAATTTTGTATTTTATGATTTTTGCTTTTATTATTTATGTTATTGCTGAATATTAGGCTGTGTTTCCATGTGATTTGCTTTATGAAGACCACGACGATTACTACTACTACTATTACTACTACTAATTGAGAATGTGTACCCGGTTGTGTTATTGAATGTTGTGAATAATATTCGTGTAAAAGAAATAAAGAGCTACGACTATCACTGAGTGTATGTGTTTTGACTGATGGCCTATTCATCGTACAAATCTCGTTTACGTATCAGCAAGCAAGATATCACCTGTCCTCATTGCTTTGCCCGACTAAAAGTTCGTGAGTTTCCAAAACATCAAGTGAATTGCTTCGATGCGAAACACAAGGACAAGACGTCATATTCGTTTTGTGGGACGTACAGTTGGCCTCGTGGCCAAAAGAGTTTGCATGGTGACCATTTGCAGAAGTGTCTTGACAATTTTATTCGTCAGAATGCTATCGGCAAACGACGTGGACGTCGAGTGGTGCAAGATGATGAGCGTGTGAATCAAGTTTGCGAAGGATGCAAAACGTTCTATCGTAACCCGAGCCATGCGATCGAGTTAAATGAGTACATGGACAAACTGTGCGTAGACTTGAAAACGGACATTGTTCTTGACTAACTGATGGTTAAAACTCGTGAAGAATTGCTTGACGTGTTAGAAAACGATCCAGTTTTCTGCGCGAACGAGTCACTGACGGAAGACGACTTCCTGGACTTGATGAACACGACGTCGTTTCACGCTGACAGTGGTTTGAAAGACGCATCGGAATGGATTCACCGTTACACTCGTTTCGAATCCCATTACCAATGGTTCCACGTTGTTATTCGAGCGGGTAGCATGACGAGTTTCGTAGTGGAAATGCAACGCGCTTCGATGCACGTGCTTACGTACTGGTGCACTTGTAAACTGAGCGCAAGGAGAATTTGGATCCGCTGTACACGTATCACAGTCACATGCTGGTGGTTACGAATGGCTGTAAGTCGTTTTTCAAGAAATGGGCTCGTGTTCAATTCTGCGGTCGTAAAAACTTGCATCAAAAGAAAGGTTACAAGAAAAAGATTGTGTCGAAGCTTCATTTCTTGAACACGATTTGCTATTTGAGCAATACGAATGTTCAGTGCAAGACGTCGTACGTGGAAAGTTGCGACTCAGGCCATCACATCAATTTGAACGTGGCGATGGTGCCACATGGTGGGTTTTGGATGGCGTTGTTGATGCACGGAACGCTTGACGTGTACGTGACGAAGACGACCAAGAATTGTGATGCTGGTTCGCTTGAAACGAAACGATTGAAGCGCGTGAAAGATAATTATATTTGGTACGGAAAAACGGAAGAATTTTGTACGCGTAATTGCGTGCCAAGATTTGATCCGTTGAATCAGAAGATTGCTAAAGAGAAACCGATCGTAAATTTGAGAGCGTACGTGATCGAAAAAGGCGGACCATTCGTTCGCTGGCTGAACGGCGTGTCGTATCCTTTGGAAACATGCGATAAGATTGTGGAATCGATGACGACTTGATAATTTGCCATTTACCATTTGAAAAATCAAGTCAATACGCTGATGAATTTGAACTCGGACGGTGACTGATTCAAAATGTGTTTTTCTCAGCACAGAACGTTGAACAAACTTAAAGCCACTAACTAAGTCTTTGTGTCAAAGCTGGAAAATTTAAGGAAGGATCTTGACCATGCAAATGAGATTGTGAAATTGAAATCGGAAGAAATCCAACGTTTGACTCAAACAAAAGCTGAAGAAATTCAACGTTTGAAAGAAATGAAAGCTGAAGAAATTCAACGTTTGAATGAAATAATAAATTTGATGATTACAAATTGTGCCAAATGTCGAACAGATATTACGATTCATTTGGAGAATCCAGAGTCCAAAAGAATGAAGCCAGAATAAAAAAAGTGAATATTTCATATTTTACCTACATATTGAGATTTTCTACTAGATGGATCTCAAAGCTTTCTTCCAAGTGCTAAAGAATTTCACGTGCAAAATGATTGTTGCTGTTGGTTCTTGCTGTATCGAGCTTTGTGTTTGATGGACCTTTACGATTGAAAGCGTTTTGCTTGATCCTTGATAATTTATTCTGGGCAACTCGATGTATTTGTGTTGATACTTATGGCTGTGCAATTGAATGCCGACGATAATAAACTGCGATTGTTTGAACACAATGGTTTATGCATCGTAAAAGAATCGTTTACGTGTCAGCAATCGAGATCGTGCGTTGGATGAACGCCTTGTCGTATCCTTTGGAGTAATTCGACGAATCGATCTCGACTTTGGAATTTGCGAAACATCATATTGTGAACGCTGATGAATCTGAAAAGAGATGGCGACTGGTTTAAAATGGATTTAGGTAAGCACAGAACAGTGTTTACGAGAATTGTCAAAAGTACGTGCTCAAGATACAAGAATTAAGGATGTTAAGCACGAACGAGACATTGTGAAATCGAAGACGAAAGAAATTGAGCGACTTAAGAAGACAATTAGCTTGATGATTTCTAATGGTGCCAGATGATCTTAAGAATCATTAAAATCTTGAGCCGAAAAGAATCGAGACGGAATAACTGCTTCACGGGCAAACTGTGCGTGGATGTGAACACTAAAGTCTAGAGCAGCAATTGATTCGAGCCGTTGGGCAAGAAGAATAAATGAATGAATCCCATTCGATCCATTTCAATATTGTTGGAGACGTGGAAGAAAACAAGAAGATGCTAAAAAGAATAAGAAATCGTCGTCTGCCACCAACATATGAAAGAAGATTCGTCAAGAAGTATGAAAGTCTTGAAGAAACGATAGTTTTAGACTTTACCAGAATTTTACCATCGTGAATTTGAAGACATCAAGAATGAACGTTGGAAAGAAGAATTAGATCCTCGTAAAAATGATTGGAAAGAATAAAGTCTGATAGAAAATAAAAAATAAAAATTAAATTAAATTAAAATAAAAATCTTTTTTTCTTGTATATATATATGTGTGTATTCTTCCAGTCTTTCTTCTCATTTATTCTTTGGTTTTCTGAGATTCAAGTTCTCCGCTTGTCTGAATCAGTTGCAATCAAAGTTGTCGTCGGAATTCTAAGCTTTTCCCAAGTGCCAATTGTTCTTGCGCGGACCAATACTTTATTCTCTGGCTGTGTTGGACTCAACACCTTTTTGTGGCTTCATTGGATATCCAAGTTGTCGTCGGATTTCTTTTTTTTTCTCGATTGCCAAGACTTTCTTCCAAACGTTTCATGTACAAGGACCAATTACTTTATTATTCGAGTTTAGCTGGCCCAAGTTGGAATTCCACAAGTTGTTCGTCCCGGATCTCCAATAACATTCCAAGTGGTTATTCGTTCTTGCTGTGATCACCAACAAGAATCTTTATTATCGTTTTCTGAAACAATTGCTTTTTTGGAATTCAGTAAACGCCTTGTGGTCTGGTGTTTGATGATTGGATTCTAAATCAAGAATCACGTGACAAGAGAATCTTTGTGACCTTTTTGGTTACACGCTTTATTATTCTTGGACCACTGAGTGATTGTTTTGGTTCAACAAATATCAAGTCAAGTAAGAACGAACAATGTTTAATCGTCAGCTCATTGTCGAGTTTCATTACAAGGCTCTACGATTTTACGACGATGTCCGAGCTAAGGAATCGTTCGTCCAGTTCTTTTTGCAAATGCTAGAGACGTACAGTTCGATGGCACATTTTGTTTGCTTCGAGCCTCGTACGCCATTGTTGTCGGATCTCCGTCCTCGTGCAAAAGCTTTGCTAGTGGTGACGTTTCCGATGAAGAATAAATTTCGCGGAAACGTGTCGATCGTACCATTGTATCCTTTCCGCTTGAGATTCAAACACACGGTGGTGTGCTGCGATCAAGGATTCGAGCTGGTGAAGCGTCTGATTCCCTTGTCCGGGATCCGAATCGTCGGATTTCATCCGTCCGTGGTGGCGTACAAAAGATATGCCGATCAGTTGATGACGAACGTGAAAGTGTATGGACCCGAGTCGTTCGATTCGTTCAGAAGACGGCTCGCTTCTTCTTGATTCTCAAGTAGAAGAGAGACGCTTGCTTAGATTGATACGGAACTATTCGTCCGATGACGAATCAGAATCGCTTTCCGATTCCAGTTGCTCACAATTTTGAATTATGTTCTCGAGCATGAGATTCAAAATCTGTCTGAATTGATAAACCATCTGTTGGACCGTTCTCTCTCGACACGTTCGCAAGAGCTCGTGCAGATGATCGATTTCAATTTGCTGCTGACGGATAAGCGCTTGTTGTTCGTTCACCATGTGTTGTAACAGTCTGACTTGAGTGGACGTTGGACGTGGAGTCATTGCTTTATTGTGGTTCCGTATTCCAAGAACGACTACGGAAACGAAGACAGACACGTTTTTCATAGTCGCATAGGATATTGTGTGATTTTTGAAATGGGAAATTTTTGCAAGATTTTTTTTTAATGTTTCATATTTTTTCCGAGTGTGATATATATAAAGAACGCATCTTATGTTGGCTTACGCTTTAGCATTTCGAACGTTGTGCCTTGAATTGCTATCCAGCTTTGACAAGATCGTTTCCATTGTGCCAAATACGTTTGATGAGTCTTGGTAAACAGCACTGGACTTTTCAAACATTCCAACGGTAAATGATCCGAGTACTCGAATCGTTGAGTCACGTCCTTATTGAACCAGCCCAAGAGATCACGGACTTTTAAATTCGTTGCGAGAAGCAAGTAGACGAGAAGCGCCAATTCTTCCATCTCTCTTCGCTTGGTCACAATCGAAAGGATCGTTTGCAATTGTTGACGACTGAACGCTGCTGGCATGGCTAACATCTTGTTTTCTCACGTGGAAAAGAAACGACCGGACGTTTATCAACAAATTTTGAACGAGATTCGTCCACACTGGATTGGAGCAATCATGCACCATTTCGAAACGCACTTGAAAAATTCCGTTCCAGATTTGAGTGTTTTCAATCGTGTTTCAGAAGACGATATTTTGAATTTGTGCTTGGCATTTGTCAGAGCTTGTAGAAAACGTTTTCCTAGTCCATGTGAAGCGTTCGGCATCCAGTTGACGTGTCGAATCACCAAAGCCGACACACAAGGAACGTTGGACAGCAAGCATCTTGATTACACGAACGAAAGCAAAGATTTTAACGTTTCCAAAAATTTGAAATACGCACTCGATCTCTTTAGTAACCAGACTCAAGTTTTCCAGTTGTCAATTCGACGTCAATATGCAACAGCGTTTTTGAAACGGCCAAGAAATGATATTCCAAACATGTGTTATTTGGAACGTGGCATGCCATTTAATAAAGGAAAAGATTTGCAGACCGGACGATTCGCTTACTTGTCGACGTTTCGTTTTATTCTCGTGAAAGACGAAAGGATCTTGTACCCATCAGCCAAGTACTTGACTGTTTTGTTGAAAAGATTCGACGACGTGGTAGCCATCCCCGATTTGAAATACGTGTTTCAGAAATGCGGAATCGTTTCACATTTTTTCAATCTAGTGAACGTCTTGCAAAGGCAATTGTTTACGAATGGCGATTTGAAATTTGAACGAGACGTGATGACTATTTGCAAGTATCAGTGTAGAACAGGTCAACCTCTTCCGTTGAATCGTGACGGTTTGGCCAAGAATCCGGAACGAACGCCGATTGATGTGCTGAGTTTTGAAGCGTCCAAAAGGAATTACGCTCGTCTTTGTACGAAAACGCCTGCACCTCGACCTGAAGCTGTAAAATGGTCAGCCGATAAAATATTTTTCGGACAACAATTTAACGAAGGAACCGGTTACTGTTCATTCGAATTGAGAAGTAAGTGATGAGTAGCCACGTGAGCTCATCAACGAGTGGAGAACGTGGTTCACCGCCACCAAGGAATCCATTCGAGAGATATCGTCCGAGTCAAGTTTATCAAATTGACAGATCAATGGATCGAACGCGACCGTTGAGAATACGATTTCCACCACGACGTTCAACAGGACCAGTTCAACAATCGAATGTGAGTACGACAACGAGATATTTACCAACTTAGGACGAAGTTTTGATTGAAATTGAAGATTAAGAAATGGAACCTGGACCAGTTCAAAGCAATCAAATCACAAGTTCGAATGAAGTGGTTGGAATACAGCCTTGGCTTGACGTGGCTAATGAAGAACGAATCAGAGGAGCGCTAGAAGATTTACGAGACGAAAGAGAAGAACGTAGAAGATAAAGTTTATATTTCAAAATATAAACAAAATAGGAAATTTTAAAATAATAACTTTAAAAGATAAAGTTTATATTTTTAAAAATTTCATATTTTGTATTCCGTGTATAAAAACATCTCGTTCCGTTCAATGGATTTCATTCAATCGTTGAACAATCAAGAGGTACATGTTGCCTCATTGGGAAGGTGCCGTTTCGTTCAATCGACACACAAACGTTTCTGTAGAATCTTGTCGTTACGTTTTCTTTATTACAAAAACTTTTCGTTTCTCTGTGGAAAAAGACATTGCTCGAATTTGCGAATCAACAGAAAGCCAATCTCTTGGTTCGTAAAAACATTTGCAACTCATCGTGTCAGAGTCGAATATGGAACCATCTTCACGCAAAAGGAATTGGAAAAATTCAGACCTGTAGCCAGACGCATGTCAGAAGGAATCGTCGAAAGGTTCATTCAAAAATCGTATGACCGACCAGCCATGCTCTTCGTTTGGTTCTTCAAGAAACACAGCAAATTCTCAACAATATCCTATGACACTTTGTGTGAACGACTCGTCTCTGAAACAGATTCTGGAACATGCGGTCCTGTGTCGATTTGCCTTGGACCAGCCTTATCAAAGCTTTCCGTACCATCGACAACGTTTGGTCAGTGACATTGCCGAATGGCTACAGATCCCCTTGAACTTTCCAGACGATGCACCAAAAGATGAACTGTTGGCTCTTCTCGATCGAAAGTCCAAGTGTGTTCCACAAAACTCGACCGAATGGACAAAGATTTTGAATCAGTTGCTCCGACAAAACACGATAGACAAGAGTGTGATAAAACGTCGAGGCATTTATCGTTTGCTGGCCATCGACGGATTCGATGGTAAGCATCCGAAAGATTACTTCTGCAACGTGTTGTCCGATTCTTTGAGAAAAGAACAAAGGAAACATGCGCTGGCCGTTCGCACAATGTACGAGTGGATCGAAAATGACGAACGTATTTCCACTTTGACAGGAACGGATTCTTACCGACTCGTGTTTCTTTCTTTAATCAGATTGTACACACGACAGCTGACCATGTTGGACGATGCTGAGATCAACTGAGAATGCAAATGGAACGATCTCGTCTCAACGTGGAAAGCCATTTGAATAGAAGCGCCGGTTATTACAAGGACGTGAAAAACGTGAATGAAGAATTGCTGAACGACTTGGGACAAGTGTACGTGGACAAGAATAAAGACTGGCAATCTCAAGCAAACGAGCGATTAAATCGACTGTACTATGGAACCAATTCCAAGGAAATGAGCTGAAAGAAAACGATTAGACGGCCATGCGTGTGATTTGTGTCGCGCTTATTACGAGACGATTGGTCTTTCTGAAGAAGAACTGAAGAAAAGACTCAAGTCTGTCAGCCGTCATAGAGGACCCGAAAGATCAAAGACACCGGAAAATTATTGGGAATTGGAATTTCCAGATGATGAAGAATGTGTTCGCCGTGGCTACTGTGATGCCGAACCAAAACCGTACAAGTTTCAGCAAACAAACGTGTACGACAAACGTGTTGGGGAACGAACAGATACGAATAAAAAAAATAATTAAAAAAATAAAATAAAATAATAAAAATTAAAAAAAATAAATAAAATTGAATTAATCAATTTTTTTATTAAATATTTCCTGTATAAAAGATTTCTGTCTTCTTGAAGAGTCATCATTTTGCCGACAGTCCGGACCGGATCAACTTGTTACGATCGACCGTCATCGTCTCAACTAAAGATCAAGGACTGCGAATCCCAAACCGTAGCCATTCCGAAATGAAACGCAAAGCTCGTGTTGGTACAGTCGGTCAAAAAAATATATGAGCACGGGACCCCATTTGGTTTTTTCACGAATCGGCTTACGCGGTTGGACCGTCACCAAGGTTGGTTGATGGAAAAAACGTTGTGTGGACCACGGTTGGTGCTAGATGTGGAGCTGAATCGTCCAAGTTTGGAAGCGTGAGATTCCAATGTTGGGTTGAGGTGGGTAAAGTTTTCCAAGGATGGCTGCTGTGGCTTGAAAGGGTCGAGTCTCTAACTTGGCATATTAACAATGTCCAATGGTGGTGGTTGCCTGGTCCTGGCGTGAGATTCCAATGTTGGGTTGAGGTGGGTGAGGTTTTCCAAGGATGGTTGCTTGGTTCCTGTGGCTTGAAAGGGTCGAGTCTTGGCAAGATGTGTGTGTGATGTTAACAATGTCCAATGGTGGTGGTTGCCTGGTCCTGGCTTGAAAGGGTCGACAAGTCTCCACAAATGCCCAACGTTGAAACAGATGATTCCATGGTTGGAAACTGTAGACTTGACGTTTCGATGGGGAAATCTTACCAAGTCCAGTTGCTGCATTGCTGACCAAGATTGGTGAAATGGGATAAATAAAAAAATGGATGCTCTCAGGCTCAAATCTTTCAACAGAGGAGACCAAGTTCTCTTCGAGAACTTGGTCTCCTCTGTTGAAAGATTTGAGCCTGAGAGCATCCAAGATTGGTCACCAAAGTGACAAAAAAATGGGCCCTCAGCAACAATCTCAAGTTCTCAAGCATATAGAGAACATGAGATTGTTGCTGAGGGCCCAGTTTGGTGCAGTGTATGGAAAGACGTATGAAAACGACACAAATGTGTAAAATCAAAATAAATATTTATTAAAAACTTGTGAAAAAATTTACAAATGATGGTATGGAAGACATGTATTTTTTTTTACATGAAATCGTTAAAAAACAATTCATAGTCATCGTCCGGCTGTGGTATGCAAGCCACCGCCGCTTCGTCTTGGTTCAAAAAGTCGCTAAAGTCTGGTATGTCAAAGTCCTCTGAGGGCGACTCTTGCTCCTGTTGTTTGTCGTCGTCCTCTGATGGCAACTCTTGCTCCTGTTCTTTGTCGTCGTCGTCGTCCTCTGAAAGCAACTCGTCCTCGTCGTCCGATTCTGGTTTAAACAATCCATCGTCCTCAACCAGTCGTCGGGAAGGAGCCGGGGGAAGGTTTGGCACTGTCGGTGGTTGATGATTTGACACTTTTCCGGAAATGTGGCAAGAAAGATCCACTGGTTGTTGTTGGACTCGCCGCCTTTTCTTTGGTGAGTCTAAACTGCACAACTCTATTCTCTTTCTAGCAATTCCCAACCCTGATGATTTCTTGGCCACACAATTGCTGCACGTCCAGTCGTTTGTCATGACAGCAGCGTCCTTCTTTGCAGCAGTGGTGAGTTGGGATTGCTGCTGCTGTTGGGTCGGTTGCACGATCCATGTCAATTGGTCACCGGTGGATACCAACATGAGCTGGGCAGTTTCTTGTTGAGGAGGTTCGGCAGAGATGTCGGGAGAGAGATGGGATTCGGTCGGCCTAATGTCATGAAACATTTCCTCAATCAGGTTCCTCTCCACCTCAGTGGGTTGAGACGGAACTTCGTGAGCCTGAAGACTGCTGTCGTCGCAACTGTTGTCTTCGGATGGCGGCTCGGAAGATGCTGGTGGAGGACTCCAAACTTGTGTGGCAGGCGGTTTATCTAAGTAGCCCAGGCTGGCATTTGGTCTGAGTACTCGGTCTGCCGTCGGTGAAGCGAACCTGTAAATCCCTCTTCTTTCCAAGTCCTCGGCGACGCTTTCCTCGACGACATCGAGCCGAAACAGGCTTTTCTGGCAGGTTAAGAGGACGTAGGTCGAGTTGTGTCTGACTCTGTATATTGAAAAGGGTTGCAGCACGTACCGGTCAAAGAGAAACTGATCGTACGACGAGAAACCCTTCGACTTGGCAACGGAGGAGCTAGGCGCAGACGTTCTGTAATGCCGTTTCTTTACATTATTTCTGTTGACGTGTTGATTGCTGCCAGGGTTGTATTCGTAATATAGGATGGGTGCTGCCGAAGTCTGAATGATGTGGTTGGTACCCGGATCCGGTGTTCTTTGCCCAAACGTAAAAAACATTTTGACCAGAAAAATGTTGTCCCACCGGAATCCGAGTCGCACGTCTTCGTTTTGTCTCCCAGTCGACGTCGGTGGTTTCTCGAGACGATGTTCGGCTCTCGCCCAGTCCAGCTTCCCATATTCTATTGAAATGCACTTTTGAGATTCATGAAAAAATCTATGAATATTGGCTGTCCAGACCTCGGATGGCAGAGTGTGAAAGTATATCCTTAGCCCTCTTAGGAAGACGATAAAGCTAAGAATTACCGAAGTGGTCGACGGTATCTTTGCCTCGAGTCTGGACGGCACTTGGTCGGACAGCGTTGGGAAAATGTCTATACCAGTACTGGAGGAACCATCTGGACTGTAAGGCATTTGCTGGTGGTCGGCTGGACGCTTCGGTTGGGACTTGGAATCTTGTGGTGGACTGGAAAGGGACTCGGCCGGAACAGGACGTTTGTGGTGATGTCTGCTGCTGCTGTGAGACTTGGACGACGATTCTTGGTGTTTGTTTCTATTCAAAGAGGATCCTTCTGGTCGGTTGACGTGATCCTTTGATGGTTTTTTCGGTATCTTGAACACGTCTACGGGTCGGCCACCGGATTTCTTTGTTGCATCCTTGGAAACTGGTCGGTCGATGCTTGCGGGAACACGATGAGGAGGAACGGCTTCTCCATAGCCGGATCTCTTCATTACCAGAGGAGCATGTCTGTTGCTTGAAACTGTGGCAGCATCTCTGATTCGTTCGTGGCTGCTGCTGGCATTGGAAGTGGTACGGCAGGACAACTTGTGAGAATGGCGTCGTTCTTCAGAAGGTACGTTGGCCATAGTTGCAAGGATATGCGAGAGAGAGAGAGAGACGAGAGACGGGTAAGACAGTCGTCAGTCTGAATGCTTTCGACCTGAAACGAGCCAGCTTATATACTCTGCCTCAGTCTGGAATCTCGCCAGTAACCAACGTTGGATGGGTATTCCTGCACCCTCGTCATGCCCTAATAAGGTAAGGAATTTGGTGGCGTGATGCGGAAACTACCACTTGACACCGTTCCAAGTAGATCACGTTGCAGTCTGTCTGTACACGTGCCATCTCAACATTTTGCCGCACCAACCTTGTCCTTTTTGTCGTTTGGTTTGACGCCAACGAACGGAGGCTTGCAAGCTTGGAGTCGGCAGGAACGTTGAAGGTTTGCAAGCTTGGATTCGTTTGGTCAGCAGGAACGTTGAAGGTTTAGCTTGCAAACCATGGGCTAAAAATACCTGATGGAAGCGTGGCTTGGAACTGAGCAACAGCCAAGATTGTAAACTCTTGACTTGGAAATTTTGCCAACAAATGTCGCTAGAGAGAACCTTCCATACTTGGGCAGTCAATGGACAAAAAAAATTTTTTTTTATCCCCCATTTCGTTCTATAGAGACCAGTTAGTAGACGTCGTCCTCGGCCACCCAATGCAGGGATCCGATGACTCCATAGCCTACTTGCACCCGGCGTTCGACCCGAATGTCGCTATGGACCGGTGTCATTCCGGGTGCGTTCGTCAGGAGTCATTCTTCCGAGTTACGAGTGCACGAATGTCTGAGAGACGTGCAACAATGAATCTTACGTCAAACTGGCGACTCGTTCAGAACACGGTGGCCATGTCTATACTTGCCACGTGTGATGTGTCATGGAAGGAACAAGGAAGACGTGCCAGACTTGGAGGATGATGAAACTGTTTAAGCAGGCTGCTTCCTTCCCTCATCAGGTACAAGGCTCATCTGAATGTCAAACACTTTGAGCTGTAGGTTATATGCTGACGACCAGGTTGCTGTGGGCTCAGAGACGATGAGACAACCAACCATTCAAAAATATATATATATTTTTTTTTTGAAGGTTTGGTTGTCTGATCATTTGATCTGTGTGTGTCGTGTCAGTGTTTGTAAAACTTTATTAAACATGTGTTTGTGTGTGTGTTATCTTTTTTTCTATTTTTCCTTCGGTATGCACTTCAGGAACAACAGGAACACTTCAGCATGCACTTCAGGAAATGGCACCTTTCCCAACATCTCTGGTTCCTTCAGCTTTGACGAGACCAATCAGACACAAAAGACTACCCCGTTTCGTTCTATAGAGTCCAGACCTCATCCTTGGCAGGGGATGAGTGCACGACTGTCTGCGAGTCGGCAGCTCTTGTGTCATACTGGTTTACTCTGAGAACGAAGGGATGTGTCCAAGAGTCGATCAGTCTATACTTACCTAGAGCTGAATATCTGGAACCATGATGAAGGGAAAAAGTACACTTTGGGAACGTCTTCTTCAGCATGCACTTCAGGAACAACTGGAACACTTCAGCATGCACTTCAGGAACCAGGAGCAGCAGCAGGAACATCTTCTTCAGCATGCACTTCTGGAACAACTGGAACACTTCAGCATGCACTTCAGGAACAGGAAACCCAACATGTCTGGTTCCTTCAGCTTTGACGAGACCAATCAGACACAAAAGACTACCCCGTTTCGTTCTATAGAGGCCAGATGATGGACCTCATCCTTGGCCAGGGGACGAGTGCACGACTGTCTGCGAGTCGGCAGCTCTTGTATCATACTGGTTTACTCTGAGAACGAAGGGATGTGTCAAATGCATCAATCAGTCTATACTTACCTGCAGCTGAATATATGGAACCAGAATGAAGGGAACAGGAGCAGGAACATCTTTTTCAGCATGCACTTCTGGAACAACTGGAACATTTCAGCATGCACTTCAGGAGCAGCAGCAGCAGGAGGAGGAACATCTTCTTCAGCATGCACTTCTGGAACAACTGGAACACTTCAGCATGCACTTCAGGAACCAGGAAGATGCACTTCTCCCACTGGACCATTCAGCTTCGACGAGACCCAATCAGACAATAGACTTTCCCATTTTGTTCAAATAGAGACCAGTTAATAGACTTCATCCTTGGCCAGGGGATGAATGCACGACTGTCTGTGAGTCGTGCAGCGTTAACTGTAGCGTCAAACTGGTTTACTCTCAGAACGCCGGGATATGTCTAATAGTTGATTGGTCTATACTTACCTGCAGCTGAATATATGGAACCAGAAGGGAAAAGTACATTTCAGGAACACATCTTCTTCAGTATGCACTTCAGGAACAACTGGAACACTTCAGCATACACTTCAGGAACGGGAGGAGGAACATCTTCTTCAGCATGCACTTCTGGAACAACTGGAACACTTCAGCATGCACTTTAGGAACCAGGAGAAGGAGGAGGACCATCTGCTTCAGCATGCACTTCTGGAACAACTGGAACACTTCAGCATGCACTTCAGGAGCCAGGAACAAGCACTTTTCCCAACATCTCTGAACCACTCAGCTTTGAAGAGACTGATCAAATCAAAGACTTCCTCGCTTTGTCTCATTTGAGAACACGAGTCCTGTCCAAGAATCGATCGGTCTATACTTACCTGCAGCTGAATATGTGGAACATTGACGAGGGGAAAAGTACCCAGGGACATCTTCTTCAGTATGCACTTCAGGAACAACTGGAACACTTCAGCATACACTTCAGGAACGGGAGGAGGAACATCTTCTTCAGCATGCACTTCAGGAACCAGGAAGGAGGAGGACCATCTGCTTCAGCATGCACTTCTGGAACAACTGGAACACTTCAGCATGCACTTCAGGAACAGCAGGAGGAAAAGTCACTTCTCCCACTGGAACATTCAGCTTCGACGAGACCCAATCAAACAGGAAAAGGACAATTTACCACCCATTTCGTTCTATAGAGACCAGTTAATCGACATCGTCCTCGGCCACCCAGTGCAGGGAACCGATGACTCCATAGCCAAGTTACACCCAACGCTCGACCCGAATGTCTCTATGGACCGGTGCCATGGCTGGGTGCGTTTGTCAGGAGCATACTTCCGAGGGACGATTGCACGACTGTCTGAGAGTCGGCAGTAAGTCAAACTTACGTCAAACTGGATTACTCTGAGAAACTCGGGAGGATCATGTCCAACTGTCGATGGGTCTATATACTTACCTGCAGCTGAATATCTGGAACGATTAGGAAGGGAGAAGTGACCAGGAAACATCTTCTTCAGCATGCACTTCAGGAACCGGAGCAGGAACTCTTCACATGCAACCTTTTTCCAAGACCTCCCGTGCACATTCAGACGTGACAAGTGTGTGTACAAGACTATTCAGACCTTCAAAGAACAATTTACCCCCATTTCGTTCTATAGAGACCAGTTAATAGACTTCGTCCTCGGCCACCCAATGCAGGGATCCGATAACTCCATAGCCAAGTTACACCCAACGCTCGACCCGAATGTCTCTATGGACCGGTGCCATGGCTGGGTGCGTTTGTCAGGAGCTCTCGTTCCGAGGTACGATTGCACGACTGTCTGAGAGTCGGCAGTAAGTCAAACTTACGTCAAACTGGGATCTCTGAGAAACTCGGGAGGATCATGTCTTGACGGTCATTGAGTCGAGTTTTTACTTGCCGTGTGTGTCCGAATGTCTGCCGTGGAAGGAAACAAGGAGAAAGGTGCATGACTTGGACCATCCAGGAGGCTGCTTCCCTCCTATGTCAGGAACAAGGCTCATCTAAAGTTTGAAGGCTCGAGCTGCAGCTTATGTAGGTCCCAGCTGGCATCTCAGACAACCAACCCTTCAAAAAAAAAATATATATATATATATTTTTTGAAGGGTTGGTCGTCTTCTTCAGTCGAGGCTCAGCTTCAGGAAGGAAATCTTCATCCGGAACATCTTGCTTCATCTTCAGAAACTTCCATTCTTGGTCGGTAAAGTGTCCAAACAGACAAGACTAGCCCATTTCGTTCTATAGAGACCAGTTAATCGACCACGTCCTCGGCCACCCAATGCAGGGATCCGATGACTCCATAGCCTACTTGCATCTAGCGTTCGACCCGAATGTCGCTATGGACCGGTGTCATTCTAGATGCGTTCGTCAGGAGTCATACTTCCGAGTTACGAGTGCACGACTGTCTGAGAGTACGTGCCGTAATCAGTCTTACGTCAAACTGGTATCTCTGTCAGACCTCGGGACATGTCAGTCTGTCGTTTGGTTCTATACTCACCACGTGTCTGGAACGGCAAAGAGTGGGCGTCTGGAACGGCAAGCTTCAACTGGAACAGCGTAGACTGGCAACTCTTCAAGTCAAATCTCTGGATTCGCAGCAACATCCATACTTGGTCGTTGGTAAAAACATCAGACATAAAGACTCGGTCATTTCATTCTATAGGGACCAGTTAATCGACCTCGTCCTCGGCCACCCAGTGCAGGGATCCGATGACTCCATAGCCTACTTGCACCTGGCGTTCGACCCGAATGTCGCTATGGACCGGTGTCATTCCAGGTGCGTTCGTCAGGAGCTCACGTTCCGAGTTACGAGTGCACGACTGTCTGAGAGTCGTACCGTAATCAGTCTTACGTCAAACTGGTTACCCTGAGAATATCGACCATGTCAAGTAAGTCTGATGTACACTTACCAAGTGTGGCAGTAGAAGAGAAGAATGGCAAAGTCTGGGAACTCTTCAGGTTGTGCGTCCATCCTCTGGCAGGAACAAGGCTCATCTGAATGGAAAAGACTCGAGCAGTAGCTTATATGTCGTCCAGATGCTGGTGGAAGCTTCAGAGAGAGAGAGAGAGAAAAAAAAAAAAAAAAAAAAAAAAAAAAAAAAAAAAAAAAAAAAAAAAAAAAAGCAGGCTTGTTGAACGTTCAGTGTCCAAGGCTCATCTGAGGAGCAAAGGCACAAGCAGCAGCTTATATAGGATCAAGATGTAGAGGGCAGCACTGTTGGTAACGCCTACTCACGACATTTCATACATTCCAAAAATTTTTTTTTTTTTTTTGAGTCATTTGTCTCGAGGCCTGGCATCCAGGAAGTAATGCACGCAGACCAGTCAGTCAGTCAAGCAACTCTGGTGCAACAAGTTGGAAACTTTCAAGGTAAGTGAAAAATTTTGATGACTCATCTCTTACAAAAATGTAAATAATTTAATAAATACAACTCGCAATAGCATAAAACATGCATGTATGGATAGCGCTCATCGAGCTGCACATGAATATATCAAAAATTTTTAAAAAATTTCAAGATTTAAGCAAAATATTAACAATTACATGTTACAACGTGTCCTTCTATGGGACACGTACATTACAACTGCGCAGTAGCATAAAAACGTTAATAACTTAAATAATTAAATTAATATAATTATAAAAACTACATCTATGGATAGAGCTAATGCTTATACACAATAATATAAAAAGAATTTTTAAAAAATATTAAAATTTCCGCAAAATATTAATCAAAATATGGGAGCTTACCCGACACACGTTTTGACTGCAGCAGAACCAACGCCCAAATGACCGAGTTTTAGTTTGCAAAATAATAGTTAAAATTGGTTACAGTTAACAGAGTGTTGCCAACGATGCAAACAAATTCATATTTTTTTAACGTTTCGACGGGGATACATCCATTGATGGAGCTTCTCCATAGACTTTACATTGTTCCCATGTTAATCCTATGGGACCAATGCTATTCCTATGGGGGGTGGCCCTATCTCGGCTCCTATGGGTCCTAGAGCTTAGATATTTTGTGGGTGGACACTTGACCCGGGAGGGGTGGGGGTGGGAGGTGGGGGGCAAATTTCAAAGGTGATTGAAACGGTTCGAGTCGCACTTCTATGGATAGCTCTCGACCCCACGAGTGTTATGCTTGAACGGTATGGTCCTATGTGTCACCGTCCTAGAGTTATAGGGCCTCAAAGTGGGCCATGCTGACCATCACGGTTCTCGGCATCTAATGGAGCTAGAGACACGGGACCGGTGTCGTTGGACAGAGCTCGACCTGGTCTACCACCGTATCAAATCACAAGTCTCTGGATGCTATCCCACACTCACAGCAGTCTGAAAATCAAATTTTTTCAATCGGCCAAAATTTTCAACAGCTCATAATTTTTATGGAAGACGGGCGTGGGGCGACCGGGTGGTGGGCCTCGAGAGGGTCAGTCGTCCACTGTACCCTTGCACCGGTATAGTTCAGGGTCCCTCATGGCTCTCAGTTAGTCTGTCTAGAGCAACCAGAACCGTAACCGCCATCATAGTAAACAAACGTGTTTTACACTGCTCCGGTTTTTTGGCTGTTTTACTTAAATTTCTTCTCAAATACCTAAAAAAGTTATATTTTTCTTTTTTGTGAATGCTCAAGCTTTAATTTGGTGTATTGTTTATCAATTTCTATCAACAATTTCAAAAGTTATTAACAATTTACCTACCAAGGTCAAGCCAATGGAAGCTGCCTGTTAGGGCAAACTTCACTTCTTCAAAAAAACTGTAATAGCTCTTCAAAAACAAATTTTTCTGCTAAATTTGCCTCAACCTCATCAAATAGAAGCCAAAACTCATCAATATCACCAGACTGGAATCTCCAATTCAACAGGTTGGTCATTTTAAAAATTCACGTTTGCGGCACTAACGAATTAATAAAATAGTGATATATTTCTTTAAAAATTTTTTCAATTTTTTCTAAACAACCTAACTTTCTAAAACCACTTTAATTCAATCATTAATAGTTCTTATTTTGCTCCGCCACACTTTTTAAATCATCTAGAAGCCATGAAAATTTAATATAAATCATTAAAATTTATAAATAGCAACTTTTTCATATTCGATATTTTTTTCGTTAATTTTTCTAAATTTTTTAGCTACTTAATAATTATCAAAACCACTTTCCTTATAAAGTTAATAATCTATTTGTTGCTCCGCCATAGTTTTTTAAGCAAAAAAATTATATTAATTAGGTATAATTAGCTCACTTTTTGACAATTTAACTTTTTTCTTAAAAATCTCAAACTTTCGGAATTTTTTTAAATTTTTCTTCTAATCCTACAGTTATAAAACCACATTCCTTTTAAAGTGTTTCAGATTTTCTTTTCTCCGCCGCAAATTTCATTAAAATCGGCCTACTACTTCAAATTTTACAGCCTTACAATTATTTTTTATTAGCAATGGCGGACCACGTTTATCAGCAAATTTAAATGTAAACATTGACTTTGTCACTTTAAAAATAATATTAACAATATTTATATTCACTTCTAATTTTTCTTTTCATATTATTTGAATATTTTTCAATCTATTAAAAAAAGTTTCATCCTTACAACTTAAATATGAAATTTACTAGAAATTTTTAAAAAATATAGTACATAAAATTTTTTTCGTCTCGCCATTTTCTCATTTAATAAAATAAACATCCAAACTGAATATAACCTCAGTTCCTGCTTATGCCAACCCTAATTATTTTTGGTTTCAAAGATTTTCTGAGTTATTATGCTATGCCAACCATTCATATTCTGTTATTTTGTTAATTTTTGCTAATTATATTATAATTATTTTGTTTTTCACCTTAAATTCATAGTTAATTACAATAATAAACCATTTATCATAAAAATTTAATAAATTTATTTTTAAATTATCAGATTTTTCGCAAAAATATTGGTTTTATTATATTTGCCACCCAAATTTAGCATTTTTAAGCTTTTAACTTGCTATTTCACATTTTATTTTTGTTTTGCTTTGTTTAACCTTTAATAACTTTTTCTGAGTGACAATCCAGACCTATCCAAGAGATTGTATCCCATACTCGAAAACTATAAATACCCTATTTTTAAAACTTACACCAACACAACAGGTTTTAATGTCTTTTCTAACCTAAATATAATATTTTAAAACAACCTTTTGTCATATCTATCATAAAATTTAGTTGGTCATAATTTGGACACATATACTACAACTTTTTTACTTTTCAACCAATCAACCCCGTTTCAAAACATTTGTAATTATCTACTTCTACATATTATATAAATTTATTTTCATCAAAATATTCCAATAATTAAATTAACTTTAATTTTGATAAAAACACAAAATTATTTTTAACTCCCACAATCTTAACCATAATGGATAAAATAAAACCTGTCTTAATTCACACACCAAATTCCACGCCAAGAAGAACACATTCTTCCCCCAATCTCCAAAACATAGATTTAGCATCATCCTCAATTTCCCAATGCCCAAACTCAAATTCTTCAAATGATTTAGTTACAATAAACACACCAAATACTCAATTCTCAGACTCCACTAAAAATTCTCAGGAAAATGACTCATTTCTTATATCACATCTTAAAAAACTGCAGAACATTCTTCAATCAAAAACAGGAGATAAATTTCACTTACCGAGGACCATTAGAGACAAAGGCCTACAAATAGTTCAAGAACTTATGGACCATAACAGGTCTAGCAATTCAGAAACCCATACTTGCAGTCCTCTCCAAATTCCAATTGCTTTTTCTAATGAACTTCAAACACTGAACAACACAGTAATACCAAATCTAATCAATAAAATTGATTCTCTCAACAATTCCCTCCAAACAAACAAAGTGCCAACACCAAACATAGATAAATCTTCTACAACAGAGACTCATAAACTTTACAGTGAAATAGTTAAAAGCAACTCCTTAATAATTAAAAAAACTAAAAATCTAACCTCTTTGAATGAATTAAATAACATTGAAACCAACATCAGACCAAAAGGCATATTCAATAGAACAAAATTTGTTGAAATTAAATGCAAAAATCCCGATGACTGTAACGCTCTTAAAAAACTCTACAAGATAATAAAGTAACAGTGGAAATCAAAAAACCTCAACTTCTTCGCTTAATTATTCTAAATACAAACCAGAAAATCACAAAAGAGATTATTACAAATACAATAAAAGAAGACCTAGATCTCCAATCCACAAATAATATTCTAAATATCATTGACCATAGAAAAGTTTTAAACAAATCCAACACCTTCAATTATATAATAGAATTACCTCGGCCACTAGCTCGAAAATTATTATCCCAAAAATTCTTATACTTTGGCTTGGCAAAATTTAAAATAGACTACTATAAAACTGTCAATAGATGCAACAAATGTCAAAATTTTACTCATAAAACCATAGATTGCCATTGTAAGGATCTTTATTGTGCTAAATGTGGTAAACGTCACCAGACAGAACACTGTAACGCCACCTATCACGCTTGCATAAACTGTATAGAAGCCAATAGGAACGGTTATCATTATAATATAGACCATGCAGCCTACAACATAAACTGCCCATCCTACCAAGACTATTGCTCAAACAACTTCCAATACTTTTTCTAAATGTCTCACTCTCCTAGTATTACATCTCCTCATTTAGATAAAGACCATAACAATCCTAATTTATCAGTTTTCCATATAAACTCAATTAAAATCTTACAAATAAATTTACAACGTAGCAGGGCAGCACAAGCACAATTATTACAAACTGTATCTAATTTAAATTCACAAATAATTTTAATCCAAGAACCATATGTAATCCAACAAAAAATAATTGGTCTTCCACTAGCTTGGAAATCATATTACAGCACTACCTCAGACAACCCAAAATGTGTCTCCATTATCAACGCCCCATTTAGCCCAATAACTATCCTCGCAACAGAAGAAATAGTCATCTTATTACTTAATCTTTCTCCACAACCACTTCTAGTTATTAATGTTTACGCTTCCCCATACAAAAATATTACTCAAATACTTAATAAAATAAAACCATATATTCAAAAATTTTACAATAGTTACTTAATTCTAATAGGCGGTGATTTCAATGCTCACAATACAATATGGAATTATCCATCAAATGACTCCAGAGGAAATATAATGGAATCTTTCATTTCATTAATGAACTTAAATATCTCTAATACAATTGATAGCCCACCAACCTTTACAGGCCCAAATGGGATAGGTTGGCCGGACCTAACTTTATCAAATGACCTATTATACCCTTATATTCAGAATTGGCAGGTAACAGATAATATAACATGTTCAGATCATAATAATATAACAATGACAATAGAAAAACCTAGCTCCATTAGTTTTAACAGAAGATACAATAGTAAAATAAAAGGCTCTAAATTTATTAAACTATTAAAAACACATTCAAATACCCTATCTAATTTAATTAAAAATTGTAAATCTTCCACAGATCTAAATTCATTGACAGAAACACTAATAAAAACCTGCAAACAATGTGCAGAAGCATCATTTCCAATAAGGAACCCACAAAAAATTTTCAAAGTTTGCTGGTGGAATAATGACCTAAAAATCCTTAAAAATCAAACTAAAGCTCTAAGGAGAAGATTCAAAACATCCCAAGATGAAATAGAAAGAAAAAATTTCCTTATAAAATATAAAAAATCCCTAGCAATTTATAAAAAAACAATTTTACAGGAAAAGATTAAAAAATGGCAGCAATATTGTACAAAATCAGATTCCCCCTACAACATACTAAGCAAAATAGCAACCAATAAAATTTTTAAACCTACTAATTTTATACCCCTTCAAAACACACAACTTAATCCTAACTTAACAACAAATATTTTTAACGATCTATTAAACACATCTTTCCCAGACGACAATACATTAAATGCAAATGTTATAACACCAGAATCAAATAACTTAAACATAGATCCCCCATTTACTTTCTTTGAAATATTATACACAATAAAAAATTTAAATAATAAAAAAGCCCCAGGCCTAGATGGATTGGATAACAATATTATAAAATTAATTTTCAGAGCAATACCCTCTCTTTTCGTAAAATTCCTTAACCTATGTTTAAAAAATAGCCACTTTCCAAATCATTTTAAAGTTGGTCAGGTAATCTTCTTTTTAAAAAAAGGTAAACCACTTAATGACCCCAAATCCTACCGCCCAATATGTCTTCTTTCGGCTATAGGAAAAGTCCTAGAGAGACTAATCACAAATCGTCTCAAGCATTTCCTGGAAAAACAAAATTCTTTAAGTAGCAATCAATATGGTTTTCGATCTAACTTATCCACAGATCATGTCTTTCATGAAATCAAAAACCAAATCAATTTTAATAAAACAAACGACCAATATACAGCTATAATTAGCCTGGACATAGAAAAAGCGTTCGACTCCCTGTGGTGGCCAGGCCTAAAATTGGCTCTCAATAAAACCAATATACCAAAAAACCTATTAAAAATTTTCTACAACTTTTTAGACAACCGTAAATTAATAGTCATCCATGACAATATTGAAATTAAAAAAGCACATACAAGAGGCTGTCCACAGGGTTCGGTAAGTGGACCAATCCTGTGGAACATTTATTATAACGAAGTATCAGAATATGAATGGCCGTCACACACAAAAATATTAAATTTCGCAGACGACACATTATTTATAATTTCTGGAGCAACAAAGGAATCATTAAAAAACAATTGTAACAACACCCTAGCCATTTACTCTAACCTCTGTAAAAAATTAAAATTAAATATTTCAGCACCCAAATCTAAAATTCTCATTCTAGGTAAAAAAAGTCACTCTCTAAAATACTTTCCAAAAATAACATTTAACAATGAAAGTCTGAAACACACAAAACTACTTCACTATCTGGGTATAACAATAGACAACAAACTTTCTTTTATTCCTCATATCAGATCACTAAAACCAAAATTAATTAAAATAGCACAAAATCTACGTTCTATGTCTAACTTAAATTGGGGCCTAAAAGGCAAAATAACTAAAATAATATACAATACCATCATATGCAGAATCATTCTCTACGGAGCAGCCTTATGGAACGACAAAATCTCTATTAGAAAAAATAAACAACTCCTAATTATAGAAAGATTTTTTACCTTATTAATAACAAAATGCTTTACAACAACACCAACTACTGGATTGGAGATTCTGGCTGGTACTATTCCACTATATATTCTAGCAGAACAAGAAGCAACTAAAATTAAAATAATTCAAAACCGTCAATCCTTTCAAATAGATGATACCTTCATTCCAGCAGATGTAGTAGATCCAAAACCACATAAAGACTCCTCTCATCCAGCAGAATGGCTACGCAATATTAACATCCTCAACAATAATCAATCCACCAATAGTTCTCAACAAATCAATAGCACCCATTGGAATTACTTCACCGACGGATCAAAATTAAACAACAATGTAGGAGCAGCCATGGTCTGTTATGAACTCTCCAAATTAACTGACTCCAAATTAATCCACCTACATCCAATGAATACAGTATTCCAAGCAGAAGCTATAGCTATTCAACATGCACTACAACATATACTTACCAATAATCATCATCCTGCTACAATATGGTCAGATAGTCTATCAGTTCTTACAGCATTAAAAAATCCACATCCAAATTCATCTATAATTTCTGAAATCCAAAAATTTTTATCATTATTCCCTCCAAATTCTATCTTCTTTAAATGGCAAAAAGCCCATTGTGGTAACGAAGGCAACGAAACAGCTGATAAAAAAGCCAAAGAAGCCACATTACTCCCGGAAAATGAAACAACAATAGTCCCATGGTCAAAAGCATCAATCAAACATATTCTAAAGCAAAACTCTATTAAATTATGGCAAAAAGCATGGACAGACAGCACCACAGGACGCCAGCTCTACAACATCATCTCAGAAGTCTCAACAGCATACTGCTCAGACATTCCACAAATAAATTACTTCCTAACAGGCCATGGTCCATTTCCTGCATATTATAAAAAAATCAACAAAGCTAATACGGATCTCTGCATTTGCGGTGCTCCTGGCGACGCAATCCACTACATCACCACCTGCTCCATAACGAAAGAATATCATCTAAAAATTTCCAGCACTCAAACAAGCTTTCAATTTCTTCTCTTCTGCAGCAAAGATAATTTTAGAAAACAGGTATTAATAAAACTGGCAAACTTTTTAATGAGCAAAGACCTCTCCATGTGTAAAAACCTAACAATAAACCAGGACAACCAAATAGCCACCAACTCAGAATGGGATTCTGACTCGGAATAACTTTTCTCTTTTTTAATTCATAACCAAAATGTTAATACTTCTTATAATATTTACTTTCAATTAATTAATGTTTAAATTGCAATATATATTTTAAACATTGTTCTTGTAAATATCATCATTTGTAATATTTTCATGTATATTTTGCTTCTTTTTATTATGCTATATTCTCAATTATTCTTTTAATTGTTCACTTTGTTTTTGTTTATTTCATCAACAACTGTTTTTATAGAACTGTGATGTAGTGAGTTACTGTGTAACTCATTACAGGCCTTCGTGCCCCACCACTGTATTTTCTTATCAATAAAGTAACTGGGTTACGGTTCTGGGGGGGCGCCCCTGGGATTCCGCGGGGGTGTTTCTTGTTCTAATCGACGATGGGAAGACTTAACCTGATAACCTATGGTATAGAACAGGGTCTTCTCACGTCTAACTCAATACTGTACCCTTGCACCATTGCCTCTTTGCTGCGTGTCCATCCGTCGGACCACTGGTCACCAACACGTTCAGGTCTGCACGTCCAACTTTGAACCGTTACTGCTTCCATGCAATAGGGGCGCCGACTCCCGGACCAACGTAGGGATGCGTGCGGTGGTGTCGGGTGTGTGCATGCAAAGTTTCGTGGTCCTGGCCCTGTAACTGTTTCTTCCAGAGAGTATAACGTCAACTTATATCTCAGACCCGACTCACGTTTCGGCCTACAAGTTACAAGTTTACACCTCTGTGAGCCCAAACTAAACAGTGTCGAGTACTTTGTGCCGAGCCCTAACCACCTGCGCTATCAACTCGTCCACGGTCGGTGAGTGCTTGGGAGACTTTGATCCAAATCGTCTTTTCCCATGGAACAAAGTTTGGTCCGCTACTGCTCCTCAACGGTACCAGCTAGAACTACCGGACCAGCTTTGGGATGCACGTCGAGAGGGACAGAGTCTACCTGTAAAGTTTCACGGTCCTAGCCCTGTAAGTTTTTTTTCGGTTTTTACAGGTACCCTGTTTTTAGCGACTGTAGATGTATTCAATGCAACCGGGCAAGTGGGGTATCGTTTGAAAGGTCTCGACGCACAGTATGCAACGTGCGAGTTTGGTGTCCATATCTGCTTCCGTTCACGTGTCACCTCGTCTCAAAGTTTCCGAGTCGTGCTCGAAGGTTTCATCAGCCGTAGCTCATCCATTACAAGTACCAGCAAGATGGGACTGGTGCCGTATGACACAGTGGGGTCCATGTTACCTTTGCATGTTGTCATGGAGTATCTATCGTGATGCGCCCTCCAGATGTAATGTGACAAAGACAACCCACCGCTCAGACACGAACCACCTTTACGTCTGTAGCTCGTGGCAAACACATTGAAGTAACTCGGCTACGTTGCAGATGAGTGTGTCATGCAAAGCTGCACCCACCTGCACCATCGACTTGTCGCTGACCGGCGAGTGCTTGGGACACTACCACCTGAAACGTCATTTCCAATGGAACCAAGTTTGGTCCGTTGCTGCTCCCCAGTGGTGCCAGCTAGAACTTTCGGACCAGCTTTGGGATGCATGTCGAGAGGGGTAGACTGTACCTGTAAAGTGCCATGGTCCTAGGCCTACAAGTTTTTTTTTCGGATTTTACAAGTACCCTGTTGTTGGCGACTGTAAATTTCTTTAACGCAACCGGACGAGTGAGGTATCGTTCGAAAGGTCACAGTGTGCAACGTGCGAGTATGGTGTCGATATCTGCCACCGTTGACGTGTCGCCTCGCATCAAAGTTTCCGAGTCGTGCTCGAAGGTTTCATCAGCCGTAGCTCATCCATCGTAAGAGCCAGCGAGATGGGACTGGTGCCGTATGACACAGGGGGGTCCATGTTACCTTTGCATGTTGTGACGGTATGTCTATCTCCATGCGCCTTCCAGATGTAATGTTACAAAGAACACCTGCCGCTCATATACGAACCACCTTTACGTTTGTAGCTGTTGGCAAACACACTGGAGAAACTCGGCTACGATGCACATCAATGTATGATGCAAAGCTGCACCCACCTGCACCATCGACTTGTCGCCGACTCGTGATTGCTTGGGAGACTTACCACCTGAAACGTCATTTGACATGGAACCAAGTTTTATACATCTGGAGCTACACAATAAAGGATGCAACGAGTCTATGCATGGGCTGATGAAGAGTGAGTTGGTGAGGACTAGACATTTGGTCAGTTGAGAGTTGCTGCCTTTGTTGGTTCTGGAGAAGTGAACATGTCAACTGGTCACAATGTAAGCTCTGTTAAAAAAATGTTATTTGTTGGTGTTGTGACTTGGACGAGAAGAAGAGCCTGTCGTGATGAGACGGCAGAGAAGAAGACATATGTTAAAAATATATATATATATATATATATATATTTTTTTTTTTGAGACTATGTGTGTCTACATCATCGCAAGCTCTTCATCTTGCCAGACAGCAGCAACTCTTACAACATTGGTATCACAGCATCTACACTGCGCTCAGCCATTCCTGTAACCCACCACATGGATGGATGCTTCTAAACCTTTCTGTTTAAGACTCGAGTTGTTTGCTCCTTCCCAACGATGGTCAAAGGAAATGTCTGAATCTATGCAAATGCTGTGTAAACAAGTCTCTCTGCGATGCTGCCACCATTAGACAAGGATGACTTTGGCCAGCTGATGATGCTTCTCGAGACCAAGTCTTTTGCCTTTTCCTTTTACTTGCTTCCCTCAAACCAATCCAACGTTGGTTCACAGGGTGGCGTAAAAAAAAGGGTGGTTCCGAGCGATGGAGACGTGCTCCACCACTCGAAACCACCCTTTTTCTTACGGTAAAAGGTTGTCACTATACACCAGTGTCTTTTAGAGAACACAAGTCAGTTTAAGCAAATCACGTCCGGACTTCCTCTTCCAGACTGAACCGATTCACTGTCGGAGTATACGTCGTAATTATTTGAATGAATTGCGGCCATGTACTCCTCAGATTCTCGGAGATGGTCTGAGAGAATTGGTGTGTCCCAGAACGAGTCCTCATCGTCGTCGTCCATTTGGGGCAAGTCGGGGGTCGGTGGATACAAACTGCTGTTCAATTCCCAAACATTCTCCTCCTCGTCATCGGAATCTCGCAGCAGTTCCTTCTTGGCCAACATGTCCCCTCGCTGTCCGCTGCAAACGGAACAGCCCATACTTTCATCCCCACTTCCTTGCAACCAAGTGTCCAAGCACAGACAGTGCATCTTGGTCCCGCAGCACTCCAGTGTGGAGACGGGTGCACATGGATTTAGAGAAATCCTGCAGAAACCACACTCGGGGAAGCTGGGTAGAAATTCCACCCGGCAGAGTGGGCACTGCGTGAGTTCTGACCCGTAACACTGCAGGACGCAGTCGTGATGGAAGACGTGCCCGCAGGCCAAACGGCAAGATGCTCTGACGTCTGTCGTTCTGTTGCCCGGCGAGGCGGCCAAATCCTCCAGGCAAATGGCACACTCGGTGCAATTGTAGGTGCTGCTGGCCAAGAAAGATCCATACTCTGAAAAATTCATGTTTTTGCTACAACAAAAAATTTAACGAGTGAGCAAAAGAAAATCTCAAAGGGAAAAATGGGTGATGGGTTCTCTAAAAAGCAGAGTGAGCGACGGGTTATGAGGGCTGGAAGGTTTGCAGTCTGCTTATATACTGGGGAATGCACGTCATTCTCACGTCTTGCTCTCCCAGCCAATAGGTGCCTAAAGTTTTGAGCTGGGAGGAAAGCCATTGGCTCAAGCAGACACTACGTTTCAACGTGACGTCGTGGAACAGTAGGTGAAGGGGTGAGTGGGTAAGCTGATTTTTCGACGAACCGACGTTGGAGACTAGAAGCATTGAAAGTACATCTCGTCAGGCAGAGTCTTTCAAACATGGGTCTTGTGTTTGACTTGATTGATATGAAACGAAGCATCTTTCAAGCCATCCTTGGGCAATGTAGCCACTCGCGATGATTCCATGACTTGAGGATTTTAACAGAAACGTTGGAAGCAGCACATGGTCTAAGCTCAGTGACTCAAGTCGAAAGAATCACAATGTTGGGTCCATCACAAGAGGCTGCTGGCATACGAGACGAACCGACTTGGAACCATGGTTGTGGTGGAAACATGAAACGACTCTAGAGGACGTCTGTAATAACATGGCCAATATTGCTTCGGTGAAATGACAAAAGGCTTAGAGTCACCAACTATTGTCCATACAATGCAAGGGACTGAAACTTGGGATGATGAGTGTGATGCCTTGATTGGGAGACTATGAATGCATGCACAGAGTTGTTGAATGAGGCATGGAAAACCAAAAAAGGACTGAGAGGGAACTGACTGTATGAATGTTTATTCCTCAACTGGAAGACGTAGCATGTTGTACAGACTTTTGAAAGACTGACGAGGTGGCTGAGGATGATTGAAGACATGCATAATATCAAAAAAAAAAATTTTTTTTTGTACATGTCTACATCACTGTGTCCTAGGACAAGCCCAGGTGTTACAAGACATTATCATAAAGACTCAATCCTTTACATTCCAATCTTTGTCGTACATTTCAAGCTTCTCGTTGATGCGATCAAGTTCCTTCTCCAAGTCTTTCTTTCTGGAACGCAGCAGCTCTACATCCTTGATATCTTGAACCATCCAGCTCCTCAACAACTTGACTTTTTCCATGCAGCAACGAACACGATTCTCTCCAGGCTCGAAGCTTGCATCGTGCCAGTCGCAACTGGCATCTTCTTGCCCTCCGTAGCTCTTTTTTAGCTCACGGATGTGAGGACAGCCAAACTCGTCCAAGTTGATGGAAGGAATGTCTAGTCGATCCAAAAACTTTTTCTCCTGACGTCCACCTTTGTAAGCCACCAAAGTTTTGTCTCGGCGATAAAATCTCTCGTACAGCCGCAGTACCAAGTCTTGCAGCTGGTCGTACGAGACCAACGGCCATTCGTTATACCACGGATGCACAGGCAAACCGTGGACGTGCTCCAGCAAATGTTGCCGCTTCGTAGGATCATAAATTTTGCACACTCCTCTCAGATCCACGGTGTAGTACCCCGTGTCCGGATCAGTCATGGCCGCATAGCCGACTTCTCTCGGGTAGAAGCGTCCGCCCTCGTAGAACCCTTGAAAGCTGAGAATCATGCAAACTCTCTCCATGTCGTGTGGATAGCAGTGCAAAGACTTGTGATTTGTGTCTGAGGGACCTCTCACGACGCGAGGCTTTATATATACTGAACTGAGGCTATCAGGGTCCATGGTTGCGAGTTGTTGATTGCAAAGCATACATGGTTTATGTTCAACTGAAAGTATCATTGGATTTCAAGTTTACCATCCAACGTTGGACACGTTGCTAGAAAAAAATTATTAGCCTCCAGCGAGAGCACTCAGCCTGATTATCCGAATGCCACCAGCTATGGCAAGGCGATGGATCAGGCTGAGCGCTCTCGCTGGAGGCCAAGTCCCAGTGTGATTACGTTCCAATATTGGTGCTCAGAGTGACCAAAAAATAACCCCAGCGAGTCTTCCTCGGCGCTGCAAGTGACAGCGTTCGAGGAAGCCTCGCTGGGGTTATTTGCATCAACTCATGGGTACACAGGAAAGACACAAAAAGTAAGCAAAAATATTTATTAAATATCTTAAAAGTATACATATAAAATTTTTTTACATATTTACAAAAACATCACAAGTCCATGGCTGCATGGAACATTCCATCCACATCTCAAAGCGAAGCAGCTGAAAAGGAAAAGATATCATTCGTATCAAAAGATTCCAAGTTGGTTGATTGCAAAGAATCTCACAAAGACTGAGCATACTTACCAGCCTACCACTGAAGGATGCCGTCCAACTTTATCTCCAGTTCTTTAAGTCGCTCTTCAATTTTTTGCTTTTCAGCCATCAATTTTTTTATTTCTCTCAAGCACTCGTCCTCTTCACTGTCCTTCTCTTCCAGTTGGTCTGCCAACCAGTTTCTCAGCAGCTTCACTTTGGCCATGGCACAGGGCACCCGGTCGAGGGTTGGCGTGAACCTTTCGTCATGGTATCCGCAGCTCGCATCTTCAGCTCCGTACTTTTGCTGAAGAGCTTTGACGCCAGGACATCCAAATGTTTCCAAGTCCACGTATGGAATCCCCAACTGCCCGAGAAGGACTTTTTCATTTATGCCTCCCTTGAACGCCACGACGTCCTTCCCGTGCCTGCTGTGAGCCGCATAGAGTCGAGCTACATGCTGGTAGATGGTTTTCCTCGGCAAGGCTCGCTCACCCTTTCTCGGCAGAGGGGACAGTCCGTGAAGCCACTGCCGGCAGTAGGAATTGGTCGAGTTGTCAAGTTCCGATGGTGAAAGATCTCCAGTCAAATCAAAGTTTATAAATCCAACGTCCGGCAGAGTCGTGGAAGCATATCCCAACTCCCTGGCAACAAAGTCTCCAGCACCGTTGCGGAACCCTTGCAAGTTGATAATCATGCAAACTGTATCCATGGCCAAAAGACTGGTTGAAAGGATCGACGACTTGAAGAGAGAGAGCAGCAGGAGCAACTGACAGACTGGGAGGATTTATCGTGAATGTCTGAAGCGGTCTGACGAGCAGCTTTTATACCCCGCTGAAACCAGGAAGTGGTCGCCCACTCGAGCGAGACTTTTCATCACCGCGATAACGCGAGACGCGACGCAATAACCTTATCACTTCCTCATTCCTTTGTTCACGTGATTAGTCTGAGGCTTCCAACCATCCTTGAACAGGCTCAAGGACGCAAATGAAAGGCTTCATCTCATGTCTCTCCAAACATGACGACTCTTCATGTTACGTGTAAGAAACACACAACTTTCACTCTTCCAACGATGATGCTGCTGATACACGCTTGTCCAAGTTGTGTGTGCCTCTGAAAGGTTTGAATCTTTGGTTGCTCAGTTGCACGGGATCTATGCAGGTGATAGATTCTGCAGGAAGCTGGTTGGACGATACAACCACACCAATGATGAATCTATGTGCAACATTACACGCGTGGAGGGCTGCTGCCAAGGATGGATCGCTCAAATGGTTGCCTCTCCCACGATAGATTACACAGCGTTTCAACGTTGGAGCGTCTATCCGGCGGGCTGCTCCCATGGATGGATCGTTCAAATGGTTGCCTCTCCCACGATAGATTGCACAGCGTTCCAACGTTGGAGCGTCTAAACAGACCCGTTTGATCACACACTACGAGGTAACAGTTTACAGCCATCCATGCAAGGTTTTCAACCGCTATCACAGCCATCGGGGCAGGGATAAACATGCATGCATACAGGATATATATAAAAGTTAAACACATCATTCATGATTATATAAAAAATTTTTTCACTTATATATTGTTTTATAAATATATATAAAATATATATTTAGTAAGCAAAGTTATTAAATATAGTGCATGTATAGTGTATGTTTAATTTTTTATTTTTTTATTTTTTATTTTTTTATAACTTTATGAGACACGAGGCTGAGCTCTAGGAGGTGGTCGTTGGAGCTCAGCCTCTCTCGCCAGCTCACCATCATGAATGGAGTCACGTGACCTCTTAAATTAAACCCTTCCTATATCGGGCCCATGATTGGTTGGCTAGACTGGCATGGTTTCAAGTCTTCCATCCCACCCGAACAATCTATTCACCTCTAACCATGGATGATTCCATCGTCGAGATGCACATGTTGGTGAGCACGTTGGTTGCCCAGGACGTTATTGAATCAAGGCTGCCTACGCTACAAGTATTTGTCGGTTGGAAGTGTCCATCCTACTCTGGCATATATAAGACTTGATACCGCACCAAGATCCAGTCGGACCTGAGCCTTGCCCCTGAATCGGTCGAGGAGAAAGATTACTGCATCGACATGGCCAATGTTGCGGATGGAAGAGATGCGCCTGAACAACCTCAAGAGCAAGTCATAGAGATGCAGCATCTGTCTGGTAAGTGTAGCAGCCAAGGATGCAAAGCGTTTAAAGTGCAGTCATCAGTTTCACAACGAATGCATCGATCAGTGGCTAAAGACAAACACTACATGTCCCATGTGTCGAGAAGTGGTGGTGGATGAGTCAACCTATACCACTCAGGCATGATGTCAGCGACGTGTATCAGTGTTGGCTATGGTGGATGGATAATGTACTTCCTATTGACACGGCAGCCTTTGCATGCTCTACGAGGAGAATCGACGCATGATTGAAGAAGGTGAGTGTTCATTCGAGGAAGCTATGATGAAGGAGGTTGCATGGTTGATGACACATCCAAGGATTCACCTAGATCAATCACCTGAGAGAAGATTGTTTGCAATATCATATGTCAGTCTCGTGTGAAACATTTGCTCCGGTGTTTCGGCCAAGCCGAGACATCTCATCCAACATATCAAAAAAAAAAAATATATATATATATATATATATATATATATATATATATTTTTGATATGTTGGGTTACATGATGATGAAGCTTCTTCAAGTCTCTTCAATCCTCTTCCTTCACTTCAGTCTTTATCTCACAAGACCCATCATCTGGAGCAGCTGCACGCTCCACTTTTTCAGCCTTTACATACCACATTCTTTCCTCTACGTTCCATAGATTGACGATTTCAAAGTATTCTGGAACGTATTGAAGATGCATTAAATATTTAGGTGGTATATCTGTACTTGTTTGATATGCAGCTCTCACACCGTAGATGGCACTGTTTCTTGTTTGGCCATCATCTGGCAACGTGTCTTGTTGCATCGGTGCAATGTTCTCGTTGTTTGGTTGAGGGTTGGTTGGACTTGTCGTCTCAGGCTCTACTTGATTACCATACATTTGCCTCATAAATGGTTTAGAGTCTTGCGGGGATGCTGGTTGCTGTTCCGGCTGCTGACTTTGCTGTGAGACATCAGGTTGTTGCTGTAAGGCATCCCGCTGGTACTGAATCTCCATCAGTCTTTCACATTCAATCTCTCGATAGAATCCCAAGGTGGCAGTGACGAGGAGAGGCAAGTATTCAGTCACAAGCCAGCGGGCATCCACATCATCCCGATTGGCCAGGACGAATCTGGGCATATTTACTGGATTCGATGACACCAAACTCGCACGTTGCATACTGTGCGTCGAGACCTTTCAAACGATACCCCACTTGCCCGGTTGCATTGAATACATCTACAGTCGCTAAAAACAAGGTACCTGTAAAAACCGAAAAAAAAACTTACAGGGCTAGGACCGTGAAACTTTACAGGTAGACTCTGTCCCTCTCGACGTGCATCCCAAAGCTGGTCCGGTAGTTCTAGCTGGTACCGTTGAGGAGCAGTAGCGGACCAAACTTTGTTCCATGGGAAAAGATGATTTGGATCAAAGTCTCCCAAGCACTCACCGACCGTGGACGAGTTGATGGTGCAGGTGGTTAGGGCTCGGCACAAAGTACTCGACACTGTTTAGTTTGGGCTCACAGAGGTGTAAACTTGTAACTTGTAGGCCGAAACGTGAGTCGGGTCTGAGATATAAGTTGACGTTATACTCTCTGGAAGAAACAGTTACAGGGCCAGGACCACGAAACTTTGCATGCACACACCCGACACCACCGCACGCATCCCTACGTTGGTCCGGGAGTCAGCGCCCTTATTGCATGGAAGCAGTAACGGTTCAAAGTTGGACGTGCAGACCTGAACGTGTTGGTGACCAGTGGTCCGACGGATGGACACGCAGCAAAGAGGCAATGGTGCAAGGGTACAGTGGACGACTGACCCTCTCGAGGCCCACCACCCGGTCGCCCCACGCCCGTCTTCCATAAAAATTATGAGCTGTTGATATTTTTGGCCGATTGAAAAAATTTTGATTTTCAGACTGCTGCGAGTGTGGGATAGCATCCAGAGACTTGTGCTTTGATACGGTGGTAGACCAGGTCGAGCTCTGTCCAACGACACCGGTCCCGTGTCTCTAGCTCCATTAGATGCCGAGAACCGTGATGGTCAGCATGGCCCGCGAGGCCCTATAACTCTAGGACGGTGACACATAGGACCATACCGTTCAAGCATAACACTCGTGGGGTCGAGAGCTATCCATAGAAGTGCGACTCGAACCGTTTCAATCACCTTTGAAATTTGCCCCCCACCTCCCACCCCCACCCCTCCCGGGTCAAGTGTCCACCCACAAAATATCTAAGCTCTAGGACCCATAGGAGCCGAGATAGGGCCACCCCCCATAGGAATAGCATTGGTCCCATAGGATTAACATGGGAACAATGTAAAGTCTATGGAGAAGCTCCATCAATGGATGTATCCCCGTCGAAACGTTAAAAAAATATGAATTTGTTTGCATCGTTGGCAACACTCTGTTAACTGTAACCAATTTTAACTATTATTTTGCAAACTAAAACTCGGTCATTTGGGCGTTGGTTCTGCTGCAGTCAAGACGTGTGTCGGGTAGCTGCAGCTCGAGCCTTCAAACTTTAGATGAGCCTTGTTCCTGACATAGGAGGGAAGCACCAAGTCATGCACCTTTCTCCTTGTTTCCTTCCACGGCAGACATTCGGACACACACGGCAAGTAAAAACTCGACTCAATGACCGTCAAGACGCAGTCACTCCCGAGTTTCTCAGAGATCCCAGTTTGACGTAAGTTTGACTTACTGCCGACTCTCAGACAGTCGTGCAATCGTACCTCGGAACGAGAGCTCCTGACAAACGCACCCAGCCATGGCACCGGTCCATAGAGACATTCGGGTCGAGCGTTGGGTGTAACTTGGCTATGGAGTCATCGGATCCCTGCACTGGGTGGCCGAGGACGATGTCGATTAACTGGTCTCTATAGAACGAAATGGGTGGTAAATTGTCCTTTTCCTGTTTGATTGGGTCTCGTCGAAGCTGAATGTTCCAGTGGGAGAAGTGACTTTTCCTCCTGCTGTTCCTGAAGTGCATGCTGAAGTGTTCCAGTTGTTCCAGAAGTGCATGCTGAAGAAGATGGTCCTCCTCCTCCTCCTGCTCCTGGTTCCTGAAGTGCATGCTGAAGTGTTCCAGTTTTTCAAGAAGTGCATGCTGAAGAAGATGGTCCTCCTCCTCCTGGTTCCTGAAGTGCATGCTGAAGTGTTCCAGTTGTTCCAGAAGTGCATGCTGAAGAAGATGTTCGTCCTTCCTCCTGTTCCTGAAGTGCATGCTGAAGTGTTCCAGTTGTTCCAGAAGTGCATGCTGAAGAAGATGTCCCTGGGTACTTTTCCCTTCATTCTGGTTCCACATATTCAGCTGCAGGTAAGTATAGACCGATCGACTCTTGGACAGGACTCATATTCTAGATACATGAGGAAGTCTGATTTGATCAGGTCTCTTCAAAGCTGGATGGACCAGAGGTGTTGGGAAAAGTGCTTGTTCCTGGTTCTGAAGTGCATGCTGAAGTGTTCCAGTTGTTCAGAAGTGCATGCTGAAGCAGATGGTCCTCCTCCTTCTCCTGGTTCCTGAAGTGCATGCTGAAGTGTTCCAGTTGTTCTGAAGTGCATGCTGAAGAAGATGTTCCTTCTCCCGTTCCTGAAGTGTATTCTGAAGTGTTCAGTTGTTCCTGAAGTGCATACTGAAGAAGATGTGTTCCTGAAATGTACTTTTCCCTTCTGGTTCCATATATTCAGCTGCAGGTAAGTATAGACCAATCAACTATTAGACATATCCCGGCGTTCTGAGAGTAAACTGGTTTGACGCTACAGTTAACGCTGCACGACTCCACTGACAGTCGTGCATTCATCCCCTAGCCAAGGATGAAGTCTATTAACTGGTCTCTATTTGAACAAAATGGGAAAGTCTATTGTCTGATTGGGTCTCGTCGAAGCTGAATGGTCCAGTAGGAGAAGTGCATCTTCCTGGTTCCTGGTTCTGAAGTGCATGCTGAAGTGTTCCAGTTGTTCCTGAAATGCTGAAGATGTTCCTGCTCCTCCCTCCTGCTGCTGTTCCTGAAGTGCATGCTGAAGTGTTCCAGTTGTTCCAGAAGTGCATGCTGAAGAAGATGTTCCTCCTCCTGCTGCTGCTCATGAAGTGCATGCTGAAATGTTCCAGTTGTTCCAGAAGTGCATGCTGAAAAAGATGTTCCTGCTCCTGTTCCCTTCATTCTGGTTCCATATATTCAGCTGCAGGTAAGTATATAGACTGATTGATGCATTAGACACATCCCTTCGTTCTCAGAGTAAACCAGTATGATACAAGAGCTGCCGACTCGCAGACAGTCGTGCACTCATCCCCTAGCCAAGGATGAGGTCCATCATCTGGCCTCTATAGAACGGGGTAGTCTTTGTGTCTGATTGGTCTCGTCAAAGCTGAAGGAACCAGACATGTTGGGTTTCCTGTTCCTAAAGTGCATGCTGAAGTGTTCCAGTTGTTCCTGAAGTGCATGCTGAAGAAGATGTTCCTGCTGCTGCTCCTGGTTCCTGAAGTGCATGCTGAAGTGTTCCAGTTGTTCCAGAAGTGCATGCTGAAGAAGACGTTCCCAAAGTGTACTTTTTCCCTTCATCATGGTTCCAGATATTCAGCTCTAGGTAAGTATAGACTGATCGACTCTTGGACACATCCCTTCGTTCTCAGAGTAAACCAGTATGACACAAGAGCTGCCGACTCGCAGACAGTCGTGCACTCATCCCCTGGCCAAGGATGAGGTCTGGACTCTATAGAACGAAACGGAGTAGTCTTTGTGTCTGATTGGTCTCGTCAAAGCTGAAGGAACCAGAGATGTTGGGAAAGGTGCCATTTCACAAATTGCATGCTGAAGTGTTCCTGTTGTTCCTGAAGTACATACCGAAGGAAAAATAGAAAAAAAGATAACACACACACAAACACATGTTTAATAAAGTTTTACAAACACTGACACGACACACACAGATCAAATGATCAGACAACCAAACCTTCAAAAAAAAATATATATATATATTTTGAATGGTTAGTTGTCTCATCTCTGAGCCCACAGCAACCTGGTCGTCAGCATATAACCTACAGATCAAAGTGTTTGACATTCAGATGAGCCTTGTACCTGATGAGGGAAGGAAGCAGCCTGCTTAAACAGTTTCATCATCCTCCAAGTCTGGCACGTCTTCCTTGTTCCTTCCATGTCACATCACACGTGGCAAGTATAGACATAGCCCCGTGTTCTGAACGAGTCGCCAGTTTGACGTAAGATTCATTGTTGCACGTCTCTCAGACATTCGTGCACTCGTAACTCGGAAGAATGACTCTGACGAACGCACCCGGAATGACACCGGTCCATAGCGACATTCGGGTCCGAACGCCGGGTGCAAGTAGGCTATGGAGTCATCGGATCCCTGCATTGGGTGGCCGAGGACGACGTCTACTAACTGGTCTCTATAGAACGAAATGGGGATAAAAAATATTTTTTTGTCCATTGACTGCCCAAGTATGGAAGGTTCTCTCTAGCGACATTTGTTGGCAAAATTTCCAAGTCAAGAGTTTACAATCTTGGCTGTTGCTCAGTTCAAGCCACGCTTCCATCAGGTATTTTTAGCCCATGGTTTGCAAGCTAAACGTTCAACGTTCCTGCTGACCAAACGAATCCAAGCTTGCAAACCTTCAACGTTCCTGCCGACTCCAAGCTTGCCCACAAGCCTCCGTTCGTTGGCCTCGCAAACCAAACGACAAAAAGGACAAGAAGTTGGTGCGGCAAAATGTTGAGATATTGGCACGTGTACAGACAGACTGCAACGTGATCTACTTGGAACGGTGTCAAGTGGTAGTTTCCGCATCACGCCAACACCAAATTCCCCTTACCTTATTAGGGCATGACGAGGTGCAGGAATACCCATCCAACATTGGTTACTGGTGAGATTCCAGACTGAGGCAGAGTATATAAGCTGGCTCGTTTCAGGTCGAAGAAGCATTCAAGACTGACGACTGCCTTAACCCCACCCGTCTCTCGTCTCTCTCTCTCGTCTCGCATATCCTGCAAACTAGTGGGCCCAACGTACCTTCTGCAGGAAGAACGAGACGCGCCATTCTCTACCAAGTTGTCCTGCCGTACCACTTCCCAATGCCAAGCATGGCAGCCATACGAACGAATCAGAGATGCTGCAACACAGTTTCAGAAGCCAACAGACATGCTCCTCTGGTACATGAAGAGATCCGGCTATGGAGAAGCCGTTCCTCCTCATCGTGTTCCCGCGCATCGACCGACCAGTTTCCAAGGATGCAACAAAAGAAATCCGGTGGCCGACCCGGTAGACGTGTGTTCAAGATACCGAAAAAACCATCAAAGGATCACGTCAACCGACCAGAAGGCATCCTCTTTGAATAGAAACAAACACCAAGAATCGTCGTCCAAGTCTCACAGCAGGCAGCAGACATCACCACAAACGTCTGTTCCGCGCTCTGGCCGAGTCCCTTTCCAGTCCACACCACAAGATTCCAGAGTCCCAACCGAAGCGTCAGCCGCTTAACCACCAGCAAATGCGCTTTACAGTCCAGGGATGGTTTCCTCCAACACCTCGGTACTGGTATGGTGCAGACATTTTCCCAACGATGTCCGACCAAGTGCCGTCCAGACTCGAAGGGCAAAAGATACCGTCGACCACTTCTTCGGTAATTCTTAGCTTTATCGTCTTCCTAAGAGGGCGCTAAGGATATACTTTCACACTCTGCCATCCGAGGTCTGGACAGCCCAATATTCATAGATTTTTCATATGAATCTCAAAAAGTGCAATTCAAGTAGAATATGGGAAGCTGGACTGGGCGAGAGCCTGAAACATCGTCTGGAGAAACCACCGAAGTCGACTGGGAGACAAAACGAAGACGTTCGACTCGGATCTCCGGTGGGACAACATTTTTCTCTGGTCAAAATAGTTTTTTACGTTTGGGCAAAGAACACCCCGCACGGATCCGGGTACCAACCACATCATTCAGACTTCGGCAGCACGCGCCATCCTATATTACAGAATACAACGCCCTGGCAGCCAATCAACACGTCAACAGAAATAATAATGTAAAGAAACGGCATTGTTACAGAACGTCTGCGCTCTAGCTCCTCCGTTGCCAAAGTCGAAGGAGTTTCTCCGTCCCGTACGATCAGTTTCTCTTTGACCGGTACAAAGTGCTGCAACCCTTTCTTTTCAATATACAGAGTCAGACACAACTCGACCCTACGTCCTCTTAACCTGCCAGAAGAAGCCTGTTTCGGCTCTGGGAAATGTCGTCGAGGAAAGCGTCGCCGAGGACTTGGAAAGAAGAGAGGATTTACAGGTTCAGCTTCACCGACGGCAGACCGAGTACCTCCAGACCAAATGCCACAGCCGCCTGGGCTACTGTTAGGGATAAACCGCCTGCCTGGCCACCTCAGTTCTGGGAGTCCTCCACCAGCATCTCTTCCGAGCCGCCACATCCGAAGACAACAGTTGCGACGACCCAGCAGTCTTCAGGCTCACGAAGTTCCGTCTCCAACCCACTGAGGGTGTGGAGAAAAGACCTTGATTGAGGAAATGTTTCATGACATTAGGCCGACCGAATCCCATACCCTCTCTCCCGACATCTCTGCCGAACCTCCTCAAGCAAAGAAACTGCCCAGCTCATGTTGGTATCCTACCGGTGACCACATTGACATGGATCGTACGGCAACCGACCCAACAGCAGCAGCAATCCCGTAACTCCACCACTGCTGCAAAGAAGGACGCTGCATGTCACGACAAACGACTGGATGTGCAGCAATTGTGTGGCCAAGAAATACAGAAATCAGGGTTGAGGAATTGCTAGAAAGAGAATAGAGGTTGGTGCAGTTTAGACTCACGCACAAAGACAAAAGGCGGTATGAGTCCAACAACAACCAGTGGGATCTCTGTGCCACATTTCCGGAAAAGTGTCAAATCATCAACCCACCGATTGCAGTGCCAAACCTTCCCCCGGCTCCTTCCCGACGACTGAAGTTGAGGACGATGGATTATTTAAACCAGAATCGGACGACGAGAGGACGAGTTGCTTTCAGAGGACGACGACGATGACAAAGTAACAGTGAGCAAGAGTTGCCATCAGAGGGACGAACACGGAAACCAAATGCCAATAGGAGCAAGAGTCATACTCCTCAGAGGGACTTTTGACATACCAAACTTTAGCTTGACTTTTTGAACCAAGACGAAGCGGCGGTGGCTTGCGCATACCACAGCGCTGGACGATGACTATGTGAATTGTTTTTAACGATTTCATGTAAAAAATACATATCTTCCCATACCCATCATTTGTAAATTTTTACACAAGTTTTATAAATATTTATCTTTGATTTTACACATTTGGTGTCGTTTTCACTTACGTCTTTCCATACACTGCACCAAACTGGGCCCTCCAGCAACAATCTCATGTTCTCTATAGGCTTGAGAAAGCTTGAGATTGCTGCTGAGGGCCCATTTTTTTGTCACTTATAGTGACCAATCTTGGATGCTCTCAGGCTCAAATCTTTAATCAGAGGAGACCAGAGTTCTCCTGAAGAGAACTCTTGGTCTCCTCGGTTGAAAGACTTGAGCCCTGAGAGCATCCATTTTTTTATTTATCCCATTTCACCAATCTTGGTCAGCAATGCAGCAACTGGACTTAGTAAGATTTCCCCAT